>OX578147.1:126524821-126769821 GCA_951213105.1 Amaurobius ferox
TATATATATGTATATATATATATATATATATATATATATATATATGTATATATAGTATATATAGTATATATATATATATGTGTGTGTATGTATATATATATATATATATAAAATTTTTAACCAAAAACTGTGCATAAACTACGGTAAGTACAAAAAACCCATCTCTAGCATATCTGTTACAAATAAGTAACTATAAACCAAGACTAAGGATAAAAACAGAAGGTAACTTATCACTATAAAGGAAATGGGGTGAGGGGAAAATGAGTATACAAAAATCATAATTAAAAATGTATATACATATATATATATAAATATATATAAAATAAAAAAGCAAACACGACAAACATGAGAAAAGGCAATAATAAATAGCAAGAGATAGATTGATGATCCAGACATGGAGAATAATCAACTGAAACTACACAAAAGACGGCGGTTTGTTCGAAATTGCATTCTCGTCAGGACAGCCATACAATTCGAATTAAAACCGATAGAATAGTCAGTTTCTGACAATGGCGATGGCATTTACCTATGGACACCATTGGAATGTCTACTGGCTAGTGGAAGGACAAATAATAAAAACCAAGTGAATTATAAATCAGACATATAAAAACAGAAATATTAACTCACAGGCATAGCCACCACGTGGGAGTCTACATGTTCGCAAAGAAACATTCGCCAGAGCATTTTACATCTCTTCGTCAAAGCGAGTGGACACCGGAATGAATACACTTGAACGAAAAATAATGTGTGTGAAGACTTTCAATAATAGTAAGCAGTATAGGACTCGGGACACGTGTAAAGTAGTCTTTCAAAAATAGTAAGCAGTATCAGACTCAGGCCTAGTGGTAAGTAGGTGATAAGAACAGGTGAAATTCACAAAAATGAGTTATCCAATCAAGGATAAATAATGCATTTGTAAAATTTTTACGTGGTGTATTTGAAATTATTAATAATATTATTTACAAATACTTTCGGATAGTTGTAATTTTGACAAATACGTTTAAGATTATTGATGTGGCGTAAGTGAAACTGAGGATTAGAAAGTCGATGTATTCGAAATAGCTGGTTTAAAATGATGTTTTTAAGCAATTGAATAGAATTACAAGATCGATATGATAGCTGCTTAATAATAGTGAAGCTATAAGAATCTTTTTTATCATATATATATATATATATATATATATATATATATATATATATATATATTATCATGACTATCAGAAACCTTGGAACCTTAACACCCATTACTGACAGCTGATTCCCCTGAAACTTTCATTGACATGCTTGCAAATATTTTACAGTAATAAGAAAAGTTTTGGAATCATGAAGAAAATCGCAACTCGAATTTTCGTCATAAACACCGTACAGCATAGTTGAAAAGTATTTATGACTTTGGCCATTCTGTTTGAATGTCTGTCTGTCTGTCCGTTCGCACGATATATGCTGTAAGAATGGCTTTATCAAAATGAAATTTTAGTATGTTGTTGAGACGGTCTATGAGACATATGGGAATATAATGAATAATATCACCCAATCAGTTTTTGATTGAACCAGGGTTGAAAAAATGAAATGAACCCTATGGGACCTAATTCTTTAAGCGAAGTTAAAATTAACAAATTTATTTGAAAATTTTAGGACATATTCAAATTATCCCATAAAATATATAAAACATTTCAGCAAAATATGTTCGATAGTTTTTTAAATGAACATAAAAATAATAATTACGCCCATGTAATATAAAGGGATCAGGTGACCTACTTCAAAATAAAATATGGCATCCATCTTTTTTCTCAATATAAAAATCGTGATTTTTAATGTTCTTTTAAATTTATATTTAGTGTTGCATCCGTCCTAAAATCGCTTTATTTTTTCATATTTGCTGTGCATCTATATTCTTCGCCAAAGCAATTAAAATATTTTTGAGTTTAAATAAGTATCAAACTTTGATTATTTCTACAACGAAGCCTAATTTTAACATATGCAGAATGTAAACAAATCAAGCTGTAAGATGAGTTGTAGAAGAATTGCTGAATTTTTTTTACGCATCTGGAATATAGGTAATATGAATGGAATATTAATTGCTTTTACATAGAGAAGCAAACGATTTTATAACATTACCTTTTTCGATGAAGTTTTAAGCATGGAGTTAGAAAGCACTTCTACCTCCATCGTTTTAAGTTTCCAAGTAAAATAAATTAATGTAGTACTGCGATAATTTTTAAAATATCACCGCTGAATATATCGCATATTAGAGATGTTTAAATAAAATTGCATTGCAGTTGGAAAGTGTTTCAAAATCAATGCTTTATGAATAATTATTCTTTCTTGTTACTTTTATACCACTGCAATTTTAGGAAACTTGGTGAATTAGTTTCTTATCTAGCTTGAATACATCCGCTTTTTGCGGTCCATTTCGCAAAAAAAGCAGGTTCTTTTTCTTTTCGATTCGTAACAAAATCTAATTAGCATCAGGGTTACCCACAGGTGACTTATAAAATTTTAGGAAATTTGGTATAATTAAAAATAACAAAAAATTTTTAGTATAATTAAAAATAAAACAGAAAATAGCAAAACGATTTTCTAGGAACTTCATATTTATGCACTCGTCAGCATGAAATAAATGTCATCGGAAATCATCAAGAAAACAACCTATTTACAATAATTTTGCAAAGCTTTAAGAAATTTGAAATCGGTTACGAAGTCAGACTGACTTTTTCAGTCTCCATACCGGTTAGTACTTGGGTGGGTGACCACCTGGGAACACCGCGTGCTGTTGGCAGCTTTCGGGTGCGGTAGCCCGGTGGTTTGCGCGCTGGATTTGCACGCTGCCACAACTGCCGCCGTATTCATGCGGAGCACGATCACGTTAAACATGTGACTTCGTAGGTCCTTTGGAGAGGTTGGTGGTAGGGGAAGGAGGGTACGGTCTTTGTGGATGCCTCCCCCACTGGGTTCCACTCTAAATTGGGTGGCACTTCCCGGCCGTCCAAACAGTTACCTTACACCTTTCTGGTAGGTCGGACGGTCTGAGTCTCAACAACAACAACACAGTTACTCCGTCCGGCCGTCCAAATGGATGCTCTATGTCTTCGGATGAGTCGGACGGTCTGGGTCTTCAACACACTTACTCCTGACGTCGTCCAAACGGTTGCTCATGTCCTCGGACGAGTCGGGCGGTCTGAGTCTTCACAACACAGTTATTCATTTTACTCCCGTTGCAGGTATCGGCGATTCCATGCTGACGAGCAAAAAATACGCTTAAAACAAGTCCATGGATGCTGTTATCTGCAGTAGGGTGTGTTCCAAATTTTAGGGGCACCTTCTATAGCCGGGTTCTGTGAGTTAAATTATTAAAAGATTAAACTTTGCCTCAATATTTTTTTTTATTTTCCTGCAGGAAATCCATGATTGGAGTGAAAGTTTATTATAACACTTTTCAAGTTTCTAAGCAGAACGAAAAAGCCTCATACAGTGTAAGTCTCCTTTTGTTTCTAATGTTCAAAAATAGTTTTGCGATATAATCATTAAACTATAATCATTTTTCTAACTGTAAAAATCAAATTTTGTATTCTATTATTATTGTATTCCTAATCTATTATTTATTATTCTATTATCTATTATTTTATTTATTTTTCTATTATTGTATAAACCTATTATTTTGTGTTGTATTATTATTGCATATATACGACAGATTAGTTAGTACCTCCAGTCGACCTTGAATGGTTTACGCTGACTGAGGGATGGGGGACCAAAGGGTTGTTATCCACAATCAGACAAGAGAGCTACCAGGGGAGCGAAGTCAGCGGAATCATTCCCCAAGGGGGAGCCGGTGTCCCGAAGAGTCTCGACTCCAGTCGATTACGGATTTGGGGCTATGGTCAGAAAGACCAGTCCCTCCCCTCAACCTGTAAAGAGCCTGCTTCATAAGCCCGAATGAGAACACCCGGGAACAATCCGCAGATCTGTGCACCCCCTCCTCCCGAATAGGAGAACCAGAGCTATAAGGAACTAAGATCCGTATACCACCCTCTAAGAGTGTCCCCGGGGTAGTGTATATATGACAAAAGAAACATTATAAAAGATGACTGTTCTCTCTAAGAGTTCCTCTCTTTCTAAGAGTGTCCCCCCGGGTTAGTGTATATATGACAAAAGAAACATTATAAAAGATGGCTCTTCTCTCTGTCTGTCCAACTTGGCGACTATCTTAGCAACAAATTTCGCAATTTCTCCAACTTGGAGACTTTTCAGAATGTCGCCAAACTGACGATCATTCACTATCTTGGAAAATTTAGTTCAACCTCTTTGAAAATCTCCTGTCGAGTTATTAATGTAATATTCTTGATTCGAAATATAGAAAGTTTCACTGTTCATGGGACAAGTACGTTACGGTTGAGGTGTCTAAAGTGTCATAAAATAATTTCGTTCTGTTAGGGGCTGGTATAACAATCATGTTTCGTTAGGAATGTACAAAAGCTAATACTATTTTACTTTTTATTAACACTTTACAACAAAGTTGAAAAGTGTTTATGACTTTGTTCATTATGTTTGTCTGTCTGTCTGTCCGTTAGCACGATAACTGCCGTAAAAATGACTTTATCAAAATGAAATTTTAGTATGTTGTTCAGACGGTCTGTAGGACCTATGGGAATATAAATAAATAATATCACCCAATTAGTTTTTTATTGAACCCGGGTTGAAAAAATGAAATACATTGAACCCTATGGGACCTAATTTTTCAAACATTTTTTAAGTAAATTTAAAATTCACGAATTGCTTCGAAATTTTTAGGAAATATTCACATTATCCCATAGAATATATAAAAAAAAATTCAGTAAAATATGTTAAGTAGTTTTTTAATTAAAAATTATTTAATATAGGGAAAAAAACAAATTCAATTAAATTCTGACTTTGGGATATCTTCCAGAAAGAAAAGAGAGATATCCAGGACTATGACCCGCGGGCGAATAAAAAGCGTCCCCGTGCAGTCTTGTATGAACCTCCCTAAGCATCGTTTTAATTTTTCTAGCATTCCCAGTCTGCTTATTGTGCAACTCTTTAACCTCTTACATTCTTTTAGCATCTATCTCGCAAACTCCTCCCCCCTCAGCTTGTAACCAATGCTGCAAGTTGTATCCCAACTTGCCTCTAGATGGCAGCACCGCTGCACTTTAGTTTTCACTCTCCTTCCAATAAGGAAGGCTGGACTTTGTGTCCTTTTTTGTATGAATCAGATCAATTTCGCTCAAATGATGACATGTGTTAATACTTTATCCACAGACCGGAGGTAAAAGCCTTCGGGCTAGGCACTCCAGCACGTATCCAACATCCCTGGGTGTTTAAACGTTGCCGCGAGGGAGCTCAGACTTCGAAGTGTGAGGTTGTGATTTTGAGAAGCTGCTGCTATTATCTTGTGATGACTTTCTTGCTTACGCTTGGGCGTGTTACGATAGAGCACGTCGGGCTAAGTAATCTTCAACTTTATTGTGTGCGGCTTTTCGCCTTTTTGTGCTTTCGACTTTGGATTAACACGTGTGTTTTTCCCACGTGGTTCTGTTTTTTGAGCCTTGGATTGACCCTGCTGGACTATGGAGCTGGATAGAGAAGTTTTGGAAGTGACGAGGGATGTTGCAAGGGAACTGGATGGTGATGATGCTCGGCCTCTCAGGGATGCCATGAACTCTTATTGTGACTCCCTGCCGGACGATGGACTTTCTCGCACGTGGACCCAGGAAGTGAGGGAAACAGTGAACTTCTGTGGATTACTGATCTACACGCTGACTCTGCATATCGGGGATATGCTCAAGAACGGACTCATCACCCAGGACAAGGACCAAGTCTCCCGGATTTCGGGTATGTTCAATTTTGTGAATTCTTTTATGTTAGGCTGTGACATGACTAAATTTAAGAGTAGTGATATGTATTTAATTTTTAATTCATTTGAGGATAGTAATTTAAGATTAAACAACACTGAAATTAAATCTAAACTGTTAGAGATAGGACTAATTAAAGAGATCAAACTTGTTGATAAAACTGAAACGGTTGAAAATCCAAGTAAAAGGGCTAGGACAGAGGAGTTTCCCACTAAGGGAACTCCTACTAAAATACAGACTGGAGAATCAAACTTAAAACTTAGTGACCATGATAACATGGATTGTAATGATGTAACTGTTAAGGATGTAAATGCAAATTCTAATGAAGTAAATAAGCTTAAGACTTATGCTGAAATTGTCGCGCAACCTGTAGTGTTAAAAAGTGCACCAAAACCAAAAACGGTTGTAAATAGTGATAAAAGTATGGAAGTAGAGAAAAAAGACCCAAAAGCGGAATGTTTTTTCATTAAGTTTAGAGATAACTACCAGGCTCTCTTAAAAAAGTTAAATGAGATCACAGGCAACAAAGTATCTGGCAAACTCTCAAGAGATATGCTTAAATTGATACCTAATGACGCTGACTCCTATAGGGTTGTTCAGCGCCATTTGATTAGTGAGAAAATCCCCTTCCACAGCTTAAACTTGAAAACAGAAAGGCCCAAAAAGGTAGTTTTGAAGGGGCTACCAGCAAACTATGACATTGAGGAAATAAAACTTACTCTAACATCCATGGGATTAGATGTAGTCCGGGTTTCTCAACTGAGAAACACTAAAACGAGATTCCCCCTACCGATCTTCTTACTCAGCCTTAGGCCCACGGAAGACTGGCAGAGGATTTACAGACTGACAAGGTTAGGATACTTGGCTGTGAAGGTAGAGGCCTTCAGAGCACGGGGCTTCAAAATTTGCTACCGGTGCCAGCAGTTCAACCACTCCTCTGAAAACTGCAGTATGCCACTGAAGTGTGCGGAAGATCATTTCACACGGGACTGCCAGAGACCCAGGACAGAGAAGGCAACGTGTGCAAATTGTAATGGAGACCACCCGGCGAACTTCAGGCAATGCCCGAAGAACCCCTGGAACAGAGGAAAGGCACCGGGGTATGCCGCCCCTCCCCCCAAAAATCAGATACCTCCTTGGAGGCAAAAGGCCCTCGGACTAAACCCCCAGGCACCCCCTCAGGGCTCCTCGCACATAGTGCCACAGGAAAAAAGACACCAACCTTCAGCACCTACCAGATCAGTGCAAGAGCAGACCCCCAAATCATCGACCTCCAGAGAATTGACCCTGGAGGAAGTAAGAGCAGCTAGAGCTGCCATTAAAAAGAGATCGGAAATAGAAAAAGCCAGACAGGCAAAGGATAGGCTTGACAGGAAGGTTGATGATTGGAAACAAAATAAACGAGTCAGGGATGAAGAGATCGCGCAAACCCAGCTCTTGGTTAAAACGGCTGAAAAAAGCAAAAAACTATCGAGTTCCAAAAGGACACTCACAAAAAAGTGCAAACCGCGGTTGAGGCTGAGGAAATGGAAGCTGAGACTGAACCGACTGATAAATCTTATGCTGAAAAGATTGAGGATATCCTCAACCTCATCAGAGGATTTATTAGCATGTTCAATCTAGACGACATAAAACATCTGTTGATGCAGTTCGCAGAGTTAGTACAAAAAAAGAGCGATCCAATGGTAATGGTCTTTGAGACCCTTAAAATAATCGCGGACTTTAAAAGTTACAGTGAGAATCAAACCCGTCATGGCTAGGTCCCAAAAAGAATCCTTAAAAATAATATTTTGGAATGTGAACGGCATATCTCAAAGAATAAATGAACTTAGGAACTATGTAAATGAAAATGACATAGACGCCTTATTAATTCAGGAAACTCAAATTAGAGAAAGTAAAAAACTAAACATAGCCAACTACATATGCTATCATAATCTTAGCTCAAATACTAATGCTAGAACGCCCCATGGAGGAACAGCAGTATATATTAAAAGAAATATTCCCCACGAGGAACTAAACAACATAAATCTTCAAGGTATAGAAAATACTAGTATAAAAATTAAAATTAATAATACTAGCCCGTTTATCCTAACCTCAACATATGTCAAAAATATGAGTAGAGTAGATGTAGCTGCGCAACTGGAACTGCTTTTCGCGCGATATCCAAACACGATACTCGCAGGCGACTTCAACGCACACCATCGAGCGTGGGGCTGTAGGAGAGCCAATGTACGCGGTACACAGATACACAGACTGCTGAACACTACAAACACTAACATTATTGTACCGTCGACACCAACCTGCTTCTCAGGCGCCAACGGCACATTCATAGACTTTGTCCTAACGCGAAACATAGATTACGCTCACACTATTAATACCCTGGATGAATTCGACTCGGATCATCTACCGGTACTTGTGACATTCGACCTGAGCACGCCTCTTCCAGCCTCTTTGGGACAAGAGAGGGTCAACTGGGAAGTATTCAAAAGAGCACTCTTCGAGCCGCACTTGGCAGTACCTAACATAATGAGCACGGCGGATATTGACTCTGCCACGCACACACTCACAACAGAAATCAAAAGAGCAATTGCCTCTGCCACAACACATCGTGAGTCTCCAAAAATGCCCACACTTTCCCACCATGTCAAACAATTAGTCAGGCAAAGAAATAGAATACGTAAGACATGGCAGGTTAACAGAGACCCCGCCCTTAAAAGGGAGCTTAACAGACTCACGTGCAAAGTCAGGGAAAAAATTGTCGCAGAAAAGCATCAGCAGTATAAAGAACTAATCGAATCCCTTATCCCAGAAGACGTATCGCTCTGGCAATTCGCAAAAAGACTCAGGAAACCTCAAATTAAGCTCCCGCCACTAATAGATGGTGCTAAAATCGCGTACTCAGACGAGGAAAAAGCCGAGGCGATCGCAAGCCATTATGAAAAACAATTCCAACCAAACCACGATCTAATGTGTCAGGACACCCTAAGAATGGTTAGACAAACTTTAAGTAACTTCAGGAATTCCCCGGTTACGGCGGAGATTAACCCAGCCACCCCGCAGGAGATAGTAGAAATCATTAAAAATCTCAAAAACCGTAAAAGCCCAGGGCACGACAAAATCAGAAATATTGCGGTTAAAAACCTACCCTTAAACGTAATATGTTACTTGACTATCTTAATAAATAAAATATTAAAACTAAACTATTTTCCCAAAGAATGGAAGGAAGCGATAATTATAACAATCCATAAGCCAGGTGAGGATGCCACAATTCCAGCCAACTATAGACCAATTAGCTTGCTACCGACACTTAGTAAAATTACTGAGAAAATTATTCTTCGGAGACTGAACACGCACCTTAGTGAGAATGACATTATCATTCCGGAGCAGTTTGGATTTCGGCCAAAACACTCCACCACTCATCAATTGCTGAGAGTGGTAGAGTACATATCTTCTGGGCTCAATAACAAGACATCCACAGCTGCGATTTTTCTGGACAAACAAAAAGCCTTTGATAAAGTATGGCACTGTGGATTAGCGTACAAACTGATCACTTTAAAAGTCTCTGACGCTCTTGTCAAACTTTTAATCTCATACTTAAATAACAGACACTTTCAAGACAGAGTAGGAGGTAACTTATCTACACCCAAGCTCATTAAAAGTAGTGTACCGCAAGGTTCTATCCTGGGCCCGACACTCTTTAACATATACCTGAACGACATCCCCAGGACTCCAAACACAGAGCTGGCACTCTATGCAGACGACAGTGCGATACTTGCAAAACACTCCTATGTCTCAGTAATGCACAGGCAGCTACAACACTTAGACATACTCCAAACTTGGCTGGAAAAGTGGCGAATAAAATTAAACCCCAATAAATGTCATTGGATTTATTTCTCTAGAAAACGTAAACCTCCGCCGCCTCTGTACATAAACAACCATGCCCTAAAAGCGGAAAAATCTACTAAATACCTAGGTGTAACGATAGATTCCCACCTAACCTGGAAACAGCACGTAGCGAACTTAATCAAAAAAGCGTATATGGCCACAGGAGCCTTATACCCAATGATAGGAAACGGAAATCTAAGTTATCAAAATAAACTCCTAATTTATAAATCGGTCATCCGCCCGGGAATGCTGTATGCAGCACCCGTATGGGGATATGCCTGTAAAACTACAATAGACCTCCTAGAGACAAAACAAAACAAAATCCTACGGATTATCAGGAAAGCTCCAAGGTACTTAAGAAACTCGGTAATTAGGAATGACTTCAAAATAAAAACTGTTAGAGCCCAAATTAAAAAGTTAGCGCTTAAATTTTACAAAAATTTGCCATCCGTTCCAAACGAACTGTTATTCAATCTGCATGACTATGATCATCGGAAGGCCAAATCTCGTAAGAGACCCCGCGCTGTTCTAAACATCGATAATCGGAATTAAAAGATCTCACCTCAAACATCTGATTTTTAGATAAAACTCGCGACTATTATTTTATAAAAAAAAAAAAAATATTCAAAACTCTAAACTGCCAAAACGCTAGGTAACCAACCCTTAGATCTGCATCAACCCCCCCAAACTGCTTAAACTCTAAATGTGCAACAAACTGCCACACTAGGAGCTAGGACAAATAATAAAAAGTAGTAAATAAAAGCCTTGAACCTCCAATTAGGGTCACTGAATTAATGTCACAGTATGACGATAAGAACCACATATTGAAACTGGAGATTAAAGGCGCTTCGCGCCTGGTGCTCTGTCTTGAACGACACTCCGTTTAGGTTTAAACGTTTTGCATATCAAAGAGGCTTTACATTTTAAAATTTGGTATATAAATCACTTGTAGGTTATCGAAATATTATACACCAAATTTTGTTAAATGTGTTCCATTAGTTTTTAGCTAGAGTGGATAAAGGCAATTTCTGCGGCCATTTCGAAAAGAAGGCAGATTCTTTTATTACGAATCGTACTATAATCTAATGAACATCAGGATTTCCCACAAAAAACATACCTACCAAATTGTATGAAATTCGGTCTATTAGTTTTTAAATTAGAGTGGATGTAATATCCACACAGACACATACACAGATACACCCTTACACACACAGACGTCTTCCTAAAAATAGTTTTTTCGTGTTCTAGAAGTCCCAAAACGTGTAGATCCTTTGAAAATTCGAGTTCCGATCTTCGGCACGATTCCAATACTTTGAGTATATACACATACACACATATATTATCTATGTATCTAAATTCCTTGCCTATGCAATTACAATAGCTGTGATTTTAAATGATCCCTAAACTTTTATTATTTCTTCAACGAAGCCTAATTTTAACATATGCAGAATGCAAATATCTGAAGCGATTGTAAGATGAATTATATAAGAATTGCTGAATTTTTTTCACACAAAATTATTTAGCTCTGGAGTCTGGAATACAAGTTATATGAATGAAGTATTCATTGATTTTGCATAGAGAATCAGATGATTTATATTTCGATACAGTTTTAAATATTTAAGTATAATAAATTACTGTAGTACTGTGATAATTTAAAAGATATCACCACTGAATGTATCACATTTTAGAAATTTTTAAATGAAATTACATTTCAGTTGGAAAGTGTTTCATAATCAATGCTTATGCATGATTGATCTTTCTTGTTTAATTTTATATAACTCTTCATGATATACTTATTTGATGGCATTTTTAATGCACTTTCCTACGTCCAAGAGAGCTAAAATTTGGTACACAGCTTAAATTTGTTGAACATTTTATTCGACAAAAATTTGATGGATCTTTAAATATAGATCATACATTTTTTTAGAAATGGCCTGAAAATAATCCCCGTTCACTTCTATAAATCATTGTTGTAATATTGTTAAAAATTCTGATGTGGACAGCACATGTCTTTCCCTGCAGACTCATATTCGTTCTCTTTATTTCTTCAATAATAATTTGAGCTTATTTGAACAAAATAACAACCATAAGTATTTTAAATGACATTGAATTTACACGTTAAACTTAAATTTGGTTCTCATTTGATAGCTAGACTTATTGTCAAAGGTGGCGTAGCGAAAACGCGAAAAAACTAGAATATCTCAAGAACGGCTAGTTCTAGAGTAATGGGGTTAGTCTTATTCTTTTTGTTGTCAAAAATCACGTATAAAATAGGAATTTAATTGATATGATTGAGCACACGTAGTCTTTTATTTTTATATATAACGAGTTTTGCGGCCATTTCGCAAAAATAACCCGTTCTTTTTTCCCGAATCGTACTAGAATAACCTACAAATGATTTATATACAAAATTTTGTTAAATTTGGTATATAAATCACTTGTAGGTTATTGAAATATTATACACCAAATTTTGTTAAATTTGTTCCATTAGTTTTTAACTAGAGTGGATAAAGGCAATTTTTGCGGCCATTTCGCAACGAAGGCAGATTCTTTTATTACGAATCGTACTATAATCTAATGAACATCAGGATTTCCCACAAAAAACATACCTACCAATTTGCATGAAATTCGGTCCATTAGTTTTTCAATTAGTGTGGATGTAATATCCACACAGACACATAGAAACATACACAGATACACCCTTACACACACAGACGTCTTCCTAAAAATAGTTTTTTCGTGTTCTAGAAGTCCCAAAACGTGTAGATCCTTTGAAAATTCGAGTTCCGATCTTCGGTACGATTCCAATACTTTGAGTACATACACATACACACATATGTTATCTGTATATCTGTGTATCTAAATTCCGTGCCTATGCAATTACAATAGTTGTGATTTTAAATGATCCCTAAACTTTTATTATTTCTTCAACGAAGCCTAATATTAACATATGCAGAATGCAAATATCTCAAGTGATTGTAAGATGAATTACATAAGAATTGCTGAATTTTTTTCACACAAAATTATTTAGCTCTGGAGTCTGGAATACAAGTTATATGAATGAAATATTCATTGATTTTGCGTAAAGAATCAGATGATTTATATTTCGATACAGTTTTAAATATTTAAGTATAATAAATTACTGTAGTACTGTGATAATGTAAAATATATCACCACTGAATGTATCACATTTTAGAAATTTTTAAATGAAATTACATTTCAGTTGGAAAGTGTTTCATAATCAATGCTTATGCATGATTGATCTTTCTTGTTTCTTTCACAGTGGGAGACGCTGATTGCAAATATCGGAGGTAACCTTGGTTTCTTCATGGGACTGACCCTCATTGCTTTTTTGGAGATCGTGGAATTCTTGTGGGATATCCTGATCACCGCTTGCAGACCAATGGAGGAAAATAAGGTATACGTCGTCCCGAACACATCGTGAGTATTTGTCAGGAAAACAAAATGTAAAACTAGTACACTCATGTCCTTTGTCTTAATTCTAATTAGGAATAGTAAAATTTATCTAGGAAGAGTAAGAATATTTTAATTAGGAAGAGTGAGAGTAAGATAGTGGACAAAGTGGTCGCTCAGCAGGTACAGTAACGTCGACAAAAAAAATGTGAGGGGTAACCAAATATTTTGTTTCTCAAATATCACTTCTCCATATTTCAATGTGTGTTGATGGGTTCCTGGGAGTTTATGACTTCCAAATCCCTCCCCGCCCCATGGTAACGCCACTACCAAAGCGATGAATTTAGACGGGGTTGCTAAGTTTGTCGATATTTTATTTAATTTGAATTTTTACAGATTTTTACCCAGTTATGATAATATATCTTTGCATATACAGAGTGCTAAGGAAGGGCATGGATGAGGTCAATAACTAGAGAAGTATTGGGATTATCGTATTTTTTACGCAGGTATATAAGAAACTTTTACAGTGCTACACTATGAGACAGCTTTTCCCCTTTTTAAGGGAGTAGGGTGGCTATTTCGCCTCCCATTAAAAATAGGGGTAAGTCAATTATTAAAGTTGTTGAACATTTCAAAATTAGTACTAAGCAATTTTGCTCCACAGTGAAAGCTGCAAAAGAACTCTCTAAATAACGATTTTAAAAGAGGCAAGTTTATTAATTTAAGTGTAAAAGTGTAGATACATTGGAAAACACGAGGAAACATTGTAATACACGTGTACATCGTTACTAACGGTAAATATTTTGTATTTTGTGTATAATAAAATCAATGTTATTTACCCGCATTTAACCACCCGCGAGCACTCACAGACTTCAAAATTTTCTGACAAGTTCTCGATAAAGAATATATTATATATACTTACATATGAATATATATATATACATACATATATATATACAATATATATATACATAATATATATATATATATATATAAATATATATATATATATATATATATATATAACCGTGAAACATTGCACCTGATGCTGCCAGTGCAATGTACATGTCGGTGATTTCCCCAAACGCTGGCAAAATTTGATATTCGCACGTTGTTCTTCAAACGCCATTTCCATTTTCGACGAACGCGAATGACTACCGTTCACTGACTCGCATTGTCTGGAAAAACGTTGCATTTAGGACCTGATTCTTCCCTTTCACATCTCGCGTCACATGTGCCTTTACGGACGCCACGTTAAAATAGCTCCCCTCTCCTCCATTAGGGTTCAAAATATCAGCAGAGTCTTATATACAATATATATATATATATATATATATATATATGCTTGTATGAATAGATACGCAAGTATTAACTCCATACACGAATTCAGATTTACCTTGAATTGTGAAATTTGGAGTTGAAATGTGAAAAATTTCATAAATTATGCAAGGTTTGCTGTACCGTGCATAACTTTTGGATGGCAGTGTAATAATTGCAAATAAAGTTTTATACTTTACTTTTATGTAGAAGACCAAGCAAGGGTTGTGACGACCCTGCCCCCTATAAGAAATTAAACAAAGTGAAAATCTCCTCAATTGTGTTCAATTAGAAAACAAACAATATTTAGAAAATATTTACAGGATATAATTGTAAATAGTCTGGTCATGTTATCAATTGTGTACATAGACACGCCTACATTTGTTGACCCCCATTTTTATCATCTAGAGTTTTCTTAGTGCTTTAAAATAGTGTCTATTTGCAATAAATAGGATGAAAGGGAAATTTTAAGCAAATTATGTCATGCAAAAATATTATTCCTGCAGATGTTAAAACGATCAAGGAAAAATGCGAAAATTGAAATATTTATTGAAATATTTACATATTGGTACTAATTGTGCCATTTCAATTTAAAATTTCATTTCATTTCATTTTATTTATAGCCCGACAGGTCATAGGTACATTTTTTTCGATTGCAGCCATATATGGACAGCCTTTGGTAAAACTCAAAACAGATAACATTATTCTATCTCTCCACAGAGTATGAGATTGTGAAAAATTGAAAAGGAAATATTTTTCTGCTTACTGTACATATATACCGGTAATATTACAATGGATTTTTTTTATATAAAATATAATTTCATTCATTGGATTTTGGTAATATTGCTTAGAAAGTTTCTTAAAATAAAGCCGCAGCTAATTAAAATAGGCAGAACACATAATCACGCTACTATTTCCAGCCAGGCTGGCTATGAGGAAAAGTGTTGCACAGCATGGCAATCCACTATGTAGAGTTGCTTAAAATTTTGCCAATGTTAATGCAGAGCAATTGAGCAGCTGCGTTCCCATTGGCAACCGCGGCTAATTAAAATGGGCAGAACACATAACCACGCTACTATTTTTGCCTGGCTCGCTATGAGGAAACGTGTTGCACAGCATGAAAATCCACTAAGTAGAGTTGCTTAAAATTTCGCCAATATTAATGTAGAGCAATTGAGCAGCTGCGTACCGGCTGGCGGACCGTATCTAGTGGTGCAACTAGCATAAAGCGCAATTAATGGATCAAGAAACATAGGAACCCAGATCGAGGGTGGATATGTGCGATGTCAAGGACAAATCAATTTTTTTCTCAATTTTATTCAAAAATAAAGTATTTTATTGTTAAATAATAAAGGTGGTATCACGTCTATTCTACATTTAGTTATAAAATCAACAACACAACATCATAGATAAAAGGTCATTTAATAAAATCATCCTACAAGACGTACATAGCTTTAAAACTCCAGAGCGCTTTCGGGCATGTACGTTGGTACGTTGTACCCCTGTTAACTCCGGATAATGACTATAAATTTTACATCGGTAGTACTAAACGTACTGTTGGTATCCGTTTTGCTGAAAACGCTCGTGACGTCAGGATTGGTAAATTTTCTACAGCTCTTGATCAACGTGTTGTTAAAGTAACTTCATCTTTGAAAAAACCTTCCTTTTAATTCGTTGTAATAACCCGCGTAATATCCTTCTTTATGGATTCTTGATTATTTATATCTACCGTGATTCCATTTGTAATTTCGATCCTGTTCAAATTTTAAGGTACACCTGGCGGCTCGTTCTCGACTCTATGCATGTCGAACCTCTTCACAGTTATTTGTGACATCATTTTATTGTAATTGTGCTTGGCTGCATTTTTGAATTGTGTCTTTTCTGTGTAAAATATTTACCACTCGTTTAAATTAAATCTCTTGGTTATAAACCCTAAATTTGTATTTGTCATTGATTAATTTTAATAGCCTACTTGTAATAATATTATTTTGTGTTTATTTATGCAAATTTGTTTGCTGATCTGATCTGCATATAAGCATTCCGCGTTTACTGTTTCGTATAACCACTGATGAAGGGTATAGTAATGCCTGAAAGCGATCTGGACTTTTAAAGCTATGTACGTCTTGTAGGATGATTTTATTAAATAACCTTTTATCTATGATGTTGTATCATTAATTTTCTAACTATATTTTATTGTTATTATAAATTGTACGTATTAAGTCATTTATGACCTATTAAACTGATTTTTATGACCAATACGAAAACAATTTTAAATAAAGTTACACGAGAGGTTAGTAGTAGAGGTAGGAAGATACAGTCTCTGTGAATTCCGTTCCCATTGGGTTCTGATATAAATTGGATGACACTGTATCGACTGTCTGAACAGATACCTTACACCTTCGTATTGGTCGGACTGCCTGGGTCAAAAGAAAGAAAGCTTAAGTAGCAAATTCTATTTTAAAAGACTTGAATTAGTTTAATTTTCATTCTACCTATGATTGACAGAAATGTAAATAAAACCAGTAGAATTTCGAAAAGAAGAAGCGCGAAAGAAAAAGAAGTGAAATTACAGAAAATACCAAAAATTTAAAATGTTTTCATTTATGAAAATTCCACGCCTTTTTCCTCCAAAGCAAAAAAAAGTATTTTCTTAAATGCTTTTATTTTTGGAAGCTAAAATGTAATTTTTGCCCCCACCGCAAATTTAGTTTTCTCAAAACTAATTTTTTTCGGGGAGAAGGCCCAAAACTTTGGAGGCCTTTCAAAATTTAGGCCACCCAAAATAAAATCATTTTTTTAAATACTTAAATACTTTTTATTTAAAGCTTGCTTAAGGAACTAATATTCCTATTGACGCCGCAACCCACATCTGTTCTGTAAAATAGATTTTGTAATCCGTGAACCCAGTATACTTTTAAATAAAACATTTCAAACAAATTTAATTATAAGAATTTTCTACAATGTTTGAATGAATTTTTACCATAAATGAGCAACATTTGAGAGTGACTTTTAACAGGGGCGTGTTACCATGCTTTTAATTAAAATTCATATTTCTAAAATATTAATAAAAATTTATTCAAACTTTTAATTTTTTTCCTTCTAATCTATATGTAAAACATGTTTTAATATTTACCAGCTGCGGTGCCCTACGGCTAGAAGTTAATTTTTTAACTGTTACTTTTCAGGAGGGATTTCTTTAGCAGGTACATTTTAGCAGGTAACAATTAATAATTTCGCGAACGATAAATGCTCAACTTATTCACTAAAAGAATTACCGTATTATCAGTAGAGCAGCTTTTCATAGGCAAAGCAGTTAAATGATAAGGCCAGCAATTATTAAAGGGCCTATTGCCTTTAATCCATCCAATTTTTTGAAGTAGCTTTATCTTTTCCTAACATCACTTTTAGACCTGAGAAGTCAGCTATATGCAGCCTTAGGCTATTTACTTTACAATATCTAAAGTATTTTTACAATCATTACAATACACAATATGCTATGTATAGAAAAGGTGTTGTAACTGAATCGAGTTTTTGAAATCAAGCTTTTGTTAGCTTTTCATATTTTGTAGATATTGGAATACGATTCAACTATTAATTAGAGGTATGTTTGTTCTTATATATGCGTGTATGACGTGACTATCAATGCAATTGAAACGTAATGTAAATATGTGTGTCAATTATAAATCAAGAATTATCAGATTTTTATGAAAATGCAGTTGGTGATTCACAATGGTACACATTAGATTTTAAAATTAAAATCTAATGAGTACTATTGTAAATCACCAACTGCAATTTCTACCATTAGATTAAAAAAAATAAAGGTGTTTTTTTTTTACATCGTGGCTCAAAAAATTTTTAGCTTTGCAATACGATACAATATACACATATATATTTAGCAAATGAACGTTTTTTGTAAAAAAATTTGTGAGATATCTCATGCAATCAATTCCTATATGCAAAAAGAAATCGTTTGGAAAAAGTTTCCTGTTTCTGTAATAATAAAAATTAAATAATTGAAAAACTGGAAATTTGAAGCAACTTTAAATACATTTTCATTTTAAACGAAAAGGGAATATGTGCTAATTCAATTAATATAAATAGCAAAATACAGAGACAAACAGACACACACGCATATATATATATATATATATATATATATATATATATATATATATATATATATATATATATATATATGTGTGTGTGTGTGTGTGTGTGTGTGTGTGTGTGTGTGTGTGTGTGTGTGTGCGCGCGCGCGCGTGTGCGTGTGTGTGCGCTGATCACTAATTTAGATGTTATCTATTTACCAGATAAATCATTTTAAAAATCTTATACTACCTCGAAATTAGTACAGCCTTACGTTTCTAAAGTTTAAGTCTTTTTGCAGAGAAAGATTAAACATATAAATGATTAATTATTGAACGTGATTGATTGTTATTATTTTGATATATTACTCTCAAAAGCAGTGGTGGTCCTTATACACATTAAGGTACGTGGTACAGCACCTTATGTGTATAAGAATTGCCAAATTCTGTTCAAAAATTATATTGAAGGCTCTGGCGGAAACCTTTTCCACGAGCCATCAAGCGACTTGTTCATCTCCCTGTATCTCAGAAACTAAAATGAGTAGAATATTACTTTTTCAATTTTCTGATTTGTAGGCTTGATGAAACAAAACTTTTTTTTAATTTGGTTTGTTTCACCCCTAGACACTTTTTTGTATCAATGTGTCAAGGATAACGCGTTTTGTTTTTCTGTGAAATTTTCAATTTTACACTTAAACTTTAAATCCGACTCATAAAGTTAGAAGTTTAATAACCAACATGTTGAGTATTCCATTACTACTCTTAAGAAAAAACTCAGAAACTTCGTACTTGTCAATTTTGTTTAATCGTATTTGAAATATCTCCAATGTTGTATTTATCACTATTTTTTTCCCCATATTTCCTCTCAAATCAAAATTCTACAGCAAATCTGTTTAAGATGCACAGTTCGAATTCTGTGTGCTGAGTATCCTATAGCAACTATCAAGTAAACATTATAATATTCAAAATTTTCAAATTTTAAGAAATCTCAGTGACTGTTCGGAAGCTCGCAAATGTCGTATTTAAAATCTACAAAAAGGCTGATGCCCGATAAAAACAAACTTGTAAAAGAAAAAAACCCAAGTTCTTCAGATTTACTAAAATTATCAGGGATAAAAATGATGAAGAACTATTCCCCAAGTTTGTCAAACTTCATGAGTGAAAAGTATACAGAGGTAAAGTTGTTGGATGTATTTCGTAATAAACTTAGCAAATGTACGTCTGTGATTCGAAGCAGTTTCTTGTTGAAATGAACTTAAATAAATTGGAAGGAGTTGAAATGATAAAACTTGAACTGCATATACATATATTGTATGCATCTCTCTACCATAAGTTTATTATTTAATTATTGAATTATCTGCTTATGGGTAATGCTTATGGGTCAAATGCTTATGGGTAATAAGCAGTGTTCGTGAGTAAAATTTTAATTTATGCTTAATAAATCTCTTTCTGCAATTCTGAATTTGTACTTGAAGATAAATCTCTTTCTGCAATTTTTAACTTATACTTGAAGATAAATATCTTTTTGCATTTCTTATTCTTAATTTGTACTTGAAGATAAATCTCTTTTTGCAATTCTTAATTTTTACTTGAAGATAAATTTATTTTTGCTATTCTTAATTTATACTTAAAGATAAATCTCTTTTTGCAATTTTTAATTTGTACTTAAAGACAAATCTCTTTCTGCAATTCTTAACTTATACTTGAAGATATATATCTTTTTGCAATTCGTATTCTTAATTTATACTTGCAGATAAATCTCTTATTGCAATTCTTAATTTTTACTTGAAGATAAATCTATTTTTGCAATTCTTAATTTATACTGCTAAATTTCTTTTTGCAATTCCTAATTTATGCTTGAAGATAAATCTCTTTTTGCAATTTTTAATTTATACTTGAATATAAATCTCTTTTTGCAATTCTTAATTTATACTAAGATAAAATTTCTTTTTGCAATTCTTAATTTATACTTGAAGATAAATCTCTTTTTGCAATTCTTAATTTATACTTGAAGATATATATCTTTTTGCAATTCGTATTCTTAATTTATACTTGCAGATAAATCTCTTATTGCAATTCTTCATTTTTACTTGAAGATAAATCTATTTTTGCAATTCTTAATTTATACTGCTAAATTTCTTTTTGCAATTCCTAATTTATACTTGAAGATGATAAATCTCTTTTTGCAATTTTTAATTTATACTTGAATATAAATCTCTTTTTGCAATTTTAATTTATACTAAGATAAAATTTCTTTTTGCAATTCTTAATTTATACTTGAAGATAAATCTCTTTTTGCAATTCTTAATTTATACTTGAAGATAGATATCTTTTTGCAATTCGTATTCTTAATTTATACTTGCAGATAAATCTCTTATTGCAATTCTTCATTTTTACTTGAAGATAAATCTATTTTTGCAATTCTTAATTTATATTGCTAAATTTCTTTTTGCAATTCCTAATTTATACTTGAAGATAAATCTTTTTTTGCAATTTTTAATTTATACTTGAATATACATCTCTTTTTGCAATTCTTAATTTATACTAAGATAAAATTTCTTTTTTTGCAATTCTTAATTTATACTTGAAGATAAATCTCTTTATGCAATTCTTAATTTATACTTGAAGATAAATCTCTTTTTACAATTCTCTTTTCAGAAGGGTATTTTCCCGGAAAGGCCACCAGAAAACGAAAATCATTTTACACAGAAGGAAGTCGGTTTGAAACGCGCTGATTCGTCGGCACTGAAAACTATTTCACCACCAAGGTCTAAATCCACCTTGAGCAAGAATATAAAATTCATTATTTAAAACACATGATTGTATTTAAAAACTTTAGAACTGGAAGCTCTTTTTGCATAATAGAAAGAAAAAGGCAAATTCCAGTACAAAGTGTAGCATATATTAAAATCTGGGCGTGTCTTGATGATAAAAATATTTCCTATAATTTTGAGTGTCAGTTGTTTATTTTTAGAAGTTGATGTAGTATTATTGACTTATATAAAGCACGTGACTTTTCTCACAATCACTAATGAACAACATGATCACTACGTAAAATGCAGCGCAAATGAAGATAAGTAAGCATTCGTACATTTCGGAAATCATTAGATTTCCTTCTTCAGTTCAAAAAGCCTGAACCTGAATACCCAAATAAGTGCCAGACTATATCGGCCAAACACAAATGACTAAACTACAGGGCCCCATATAATAGCGCCACCTAGTTATATGAAAGGGAAGTAAAAAGTGAAAAAAAAAGAAAATCGAGGAAATATGCACTTAAGAAGCAAATAAAAAATATAAATACAATACGCAGAGTATATAAACTCAACGGAGCAGAAAAAGTAAAAAAAAGCAGACCTGATCTTGCAATATCTTTGACTTTTTATTAATCAAAGTATTTTATTCAACAATAATCAACCAAGGTATGACCATCGAGGTAGTATATACTAACTCGTTGGGTATAACATAACCATGTCTAAAATTTTATTTCTCTATTTCGTCCTTTTTCTGCTCTGTTGAGTTCATATATTCTGCATTGTAGTTATTTTTTCTTATTTTGCTTCATTTACAATTTTTTTTTATACTTCCGTTTCGTTACTTAAGTGGAGCTACGTACTATATCAGTCTCTGTCATGTAGTCATTTTCTGTTTGGGCGACATTGTAGTGTGCTTATTTTGGCGTTCAGATCCAGACTTGTTGCACTGAATAAAGAAATCCAATGAATTCGGAAGCGTATACATATGCTTACTTATTTTTATTTGCGCTGTATTTCAGTTTCGATCCAGTTTTTTATATATCTTATTTATCTTATATATATCTTTATATATCGTTTTTTATATATCTTATTTGTTTCACAGAAAATTGTATTTGACTTGTTTTAATATTTATGCTTATTTACTCTGCATTTTTCAATATAAAAATTATGTCGTAAAAAATATTTTTTCTAAGTTCATATTGTTTGAAATTAAATAAAAAGAAAATAAGCAAAACCTTTAATTATCTATATCATACAACTGAATGAGACTGGCGGACTGACTAAGTGATCAATTGCGCAGTCCAAACTACTGAAGGTAGAAACTTGAAAATTTCCATACAAGTGGAACTTGACCTATAAGTAATGAGAAAAATAAAAAATATTGAAATTTTGTTCCAAATATTTGTAAATCGCTGAATGTTTTCTTCTAACATTCTTTCAGCTATAACTAGAAAATGGGTAGACGAACAAAATTTTATTTTATACCATCCTGTGCGGAAGTAAATATATCCTACTTTTATAATGAACTAACTCCATTGGTATACAACCCAGCGTTCTTGATATATTTAAATTTATATTTATATCAGACGATTTTCTATATTTAATAATTAAGTTATTATAGTTTTTATTCCATTTTATTCCATTGTTCCATTTGTATTATTCTTTAATACTCACGGCAAGGCTAACTTGAATACGCAATCGGTTTTGCAAAAACTCACTCGAACCAAAACTTTTTTATTTCTCTCAAAAAACTAGCTCATTAAAATATTGAAATTATTTTTATATATTCATAAATGGTACCCCATTTTCGATAAAGTAAGTATAAATTGTTTACATTTTTATACAGTAAGTTTCGACATTTAAGCGTTCAAAGTATTAACATTTTTCGTATTGCTCAAATTTCAGCCTGATACATTTTTCACGCCAAAAAGGGCGAAAGGAACTCATTTGAACAAAGGACTAATTTACTAGTTGCATAAGAGCACAGGTATTAATTATTATTCTATTTAACACGTTTTCTTTATTGGTAATAATTATGGTAAATAACTCATAGGTTGTATTTAATTCGTGCAACCAATTTGCAACAATTTAATTAATATCCTCTAACAAAAGTTTTGAAATTCATATTGTAACAAAAGTTTTTTTTATTATTTTAATATTTAATTTAATTAACTTTTAATTTTTTTCAGATACAATATTTTATTTAATTCTTTTAATTTATTAAATGAAACTAATCATTAATTATTGTAGTAAGTAGTTAAAGAGCTAACAACTTTTTCACACACTAAGAAGCCTGTCTAAGGCGACCCCATATTACCTGGAATACATAAACTTTGAGACGTCGCTTAATACAGGATCTGTTTTTGAAAAATTGGAATGACATAATGATAATCAGCAACTGAGCTTCCAATGATTATCAGCAATGATAACCATTGGAAGGATAATCAGCAACTGTGCTTCCGGCATTTAATATTTACGGTGCACGTTCATTTTAACTATATATTACCAAGAGGCGCTGAAAACAGGTTTTGAACTCGTTGAGTAAAACTTTCAATTACAATTACTTCAAGTGATTGACGACAATAGCAGATTCTTTATTATTCTCTTGTTGAGCTACAGAAAAATATAGTTATATGGGATTGTGACATGCACCCTTTTTATATACAGGGTGTATATAAGCTGTTTTGACAAAATAAGAGGGATGATAGTAGTACCCATCAAGACGAACAATATTTACGATGGAACATAGGGTCGGATTCCACTCTGAGTATCAGAAAAGTGTAACTTCGAAACACGTCCAAACAAGCACAAGCCGTCACTTCGGACGACAAAGCCGTCGTTCCAGAGAAATATCACATCTCCTAAACATCACCGTCACGTCTAGTCATCCGACACTTCTTGAATGCCATATATCCCGGACGGTGGATTGGACGTAGTGGACCTGTGGCTTGGCCTCCACGCTCACCGGACCTCAACCCACTGGACTTCTTCAGGGGGCACATAAAATCATTGGTGTACGAGACGCCTGTGGACTTCGTAGAAAATTTCATCGCGATAATTGTTGTTGCAGAGGACAGGATAAACACGACAGCAGGTGTCTTCGAAAGAGTGCGCCAGTCGTTCATTCGCCATTGTGAATTGTGCAACGGCACCCTTGTCCGTCAGTTTGAGCATCTACTTTGAGTCTTTCTCTGGTGCAAACAAATGGGATTGTGCAACTTATGATTACGTTAATTCTCCTCATTTTCACTGTTGAAAGTTCAACTTTAACTTTACGCTTTTCTGACACTTACAGTGGATTGCGACCCTAGGTTCAATTGTAAATATTGTTCGTCTTGATGGGTACTATCATCACTCTTATTTTGTCAAAATAGTTTATATACACCCTGTAGATATTCTTTTAGCAGTAGATTAAACAGAATGTTTTACTTTAGCAGATGTAGCTTAAGAAAAGTATGGTGATCGTAATAGAGTCACTACTCGAGTTTTCACCGTAAATACATCCGTGGAGTCCTCTGATACCAAAAGTGATTTCTATCGATATGTGGGTGGTGGACGTCAAATTGTTGGCTCCTCGTAATTTTGAAACCCCTCAAGTGATTTGGACCCAATTTTAGTGACAATTTCACACATTATGTAAATATAAACACAGAAAAATGTATGTAGTTCAGCTATAAAACAGGAGATTTTGTCAAAATCAGTGACCTTTCGTAATCTCAAAAACCACTTATGTGATTTCAATCCAATTTGGGTTGCATGCAGTGTATATTGTGTAGATGTGAATACAGAAGACAAATTTTTAAAAATGTATATCCCTCACAGCAAAGATCGTCACATGTGTGACAGTGACGTTGTATTCACGTGACACCTGGGTCACAATGTGACATCATATTTGTGATTTCTATGCGACGTTACGTATTTGTAACTTTGTAACTTCATTGTGACTATATTCTGTGACGTTTCCACAATTTAATTATCACGTAACAATGTGACGACATTACAATGGCAATTGCAATGTGACGTCACAAACAAGTTCAATATGCGACATAACAAACGATCATGAAAATGACCAAAATGGCTTCGCTGTGACCTCAATATGACATTGCCGAGACGTACTACGACGTCCTAAAGTCACAGTGTGATGTAAATCTTACGTCACTATGAAAAGAAAATGCTGTTAGGGTATATAGTTTGGCTCAGAGATCGAATATCTACCTGTTTCACGTGGAACGTCTCGAAATTGCTCTATCCTCTTTTTTAATAGCATCTTTGATTGGGGGTATCTCTGGTTGAATGCGGAACATTACGAAAAATGTAAACACTTTTGACAATTATATCCTCAAACCTAATAGTTACAAATGTTAACAATTTTTACTTATTTTGTAGGAAATAGGATGTAGTTTATGAATATTTAAAAATAAATTAAGTATTTTAATAATTTAAATTTTTTTTAATCTTAAATGTTTTTGTCCGAGCGAATTTTTACCCCACCTTACTTAATTTCACTTGAAAAGTCTTATGAACTGTAAAACATAGTTGAACACAATAAACGACAAAAATGTGATCGAAAATACGCAGTATCTAGATCATTAATTTGCTTTTACAAGCTCTTATAGTTTTCGAGAAATCATCAAGTTTAAGAAGATTGAAAGTTTTCCGTTTTTCAAGTTTATAATGCGAAAACTCAAAGCAGCTATGAACTACATTGGCGTCCCAAATTATGTTTACATACACAAAAACACTGATTCTTCAGCAACTATTCAATATAATTGAGTGAATTTTTTTGGAAGTAGCATCATAACGCGGTAAATATAAACTGAAAAATCGAATATGAGTGTATATAATGCAAAACTAATTATGAATGAATTAAAATTGAAATAATGTGTGACGAGGAGATTTTAGAAAAAGCAATAATAACCTGGAAGCAAATGCATACTTTTGACTTTAATAGGGAATGTAATCTCCCCTAAGTCGTATACACATATCACAATGCAATTTTATACTCTCCATAATTAATTTAGTTAATATCATATTTAACTTAGTTAACTCCATAGTTAATTTTAGTTTGAGGTTTTAAGTTCCACTCCTCAGCGGTCTTCAAGCCATTGAGATCTCTAGGAGGAGGATTTCGCCGTGGAATTCCCGTCCCAGAAATTCTCAACCAGATTCATATCAGAAGATTTGACTGGCCAGTTTATTCACTCAATGCCTTTGCTTTCAAAAAATTCATCAACCAGGTTTACTCGATGTGTAAGTGCATTTTCTTCCATAGAAAGAATATCAGATTCATATGCACCTCTAAAAAGTTTTACGTGGCCGTTCTAAGATTTCATTTCAATATCTCTGGTTGGACACGGGTCCTCTGTCGAACACGTGCAGGGGAGTACGTCCATTGATCATTATGACTCATCAGATCTGAACCGCCGTAGAGCTCAGATTCCCTGATAATGATAGGAATATTTCAAAGTTCCTGTCTCCCTCCAGATATAAACGCGTTTAGAATCGTAGGTGAAACTGAACCTTGAATTGTTACTGAAGAGAACACAGGCCCATTGTTGTTGCCTCTAGGTCTGATGTTCTCTGCACCAATACAGACGGGCCCTCTTATATTGTGAGTTCAGTGAAGCACTTACCATTGGATTTCTGTCATAAAGGCCTTTTCCATTAAGTCTTCTGTATACAGTTTGTCACGATGCTAAAATTCCAGTGGCAGCTGCAAGCTCTAAACTCAGATGCCTAGGGGTCGACATCCTGTTGTGACAAGTAGTAAACGACAGATACTCTTGAGAAGCAGCTGTTATTCTTCTACAGTCTTGTCCAGGCCTTGTTCAGAATCTTGAAATCGTTTCCAGAGGGAAAAGACTGTCTGTCGTGAGACATTCGCCCATCTTGCCACTTCCATCAAAGTGTGCCCAACCTCTAAACGACCAACAGTTCGCTATCTTAAAATTCTTCCAAATGATACTTTGGTGCCATAAAAATTGGATTTGAGTCGATAAAAACCGAGATTATTTCAGACGTTCGCAGGGAACCTTGCTTCACACCCAGTACTTTCGCCGCCTTTGGATAACGTAACACCATTATTTGCAGAAACAGTTTAAACAAATTAGGTTCTATATAAATAATTAGATTTCAGATTGGTTGTCCATTCCATGAAATATCATTATTTTTATGTATGTAAAGATTATTTTGGACACTAGTGTATAAGAAACAATTTGTAGTCCTTTAAAAGTCGTATAAGGATATATAATTGGATTTGAGATCGGGATCTTTATTTTTGAAATAGAGTGGTTATAATTTCGATATTTTGAGCTATTTTTAAAAGTAGTTATAATTTGAATATTTTAATATTTTGAGCTATTTTTAAAAGGAGGTTCTTTTAAGGTTCTTTTAAGGAGGTTCTTTTTTAAAGGAGGAAATTCGATATTTAATATTATGAACTATCTTGAAAATGTCTAAAGAAAATCACAAAGAAAAACGTTATTCACGCAAAACCATTTCGGCTACATTGGAATCCACGGCCGATTTTCCCTCGTGTTTTTAAATCGCAAGTCAAAGCCTTACAAATAAACTATACAACTTTCATGAAAACGTGACTGTCACTTATTCTAAGTCCTTCATCAGAACAAATGAAACATTGAAATCTGTAGAATATTAAAATTTGAATGTCAAAAGGAGAGTCATTCCGCGGTTGATCGCAAATATCGATTGTCAGATCTCGTGAACAAGGATTTTATTTCCTAGAATGTCATTTATGTACTCTGAGTTTTGACAAATGTTTCGTTGTAGGTCACAACTTGCTTTGACTGGCTTGTTTTAAATAATAAATGTATCTTTTTAGACTATTACGTAAATGAAAAAAGATGATTGTTTCTAGTGCTATAGTAGCTTTAAGGTCTGAGAATGTTGAGCTTTATTTTAATGCTGATTCTCTATACAACTCCATGATAATTAAGTAGTACAAAAGCAGCTGTAGTCGTGTTATAAAATATTCTTTTCAAATTGATAATAGTAGAAAAATCATCCTTTTCTGGAGCTAAAGTATTCGTTAAAGAAATTCAATAAAATATGTTTGAATGTTTGAGAATTTACTGCATTAAAATGCCAATAGGCCGTCCAGTTAATAGTAAGGGAAATGCATATTTGTACAAAAGAAATTAAATTACACGTTAAAATATCCTTTCAACCTAGCCATTTTTTCGACTAAGGTCCAACAGCTTAACTTCGTTATCTTTATAGTACATCCTTGTAAAGAAACACAACATTATTTCGGCATTTATTTGAACGATTAAAAATACAACAAAATAATCCATACAACAAGAAAATGATAAAACAAAAGGAGATTCTTTTTCCGGAATTTCTTGTAACAAAGCAAGAAGCATCAGTCCTGCCTGGAAAAGTTGCACATGATGATATTACCAGGTATGCAAGGCAAGAACTTTTTATGACTTTTCGAAAGCTTTGCTCTTTTGTTGATGAAGCTTTTGGCGTTTTTGTCCCATCGGCAGCGATTTTTTAAAACCTATCAAGATATTTTTCGATCAATTAGTACATTAATCACACTGATACATAATAGATATCAATCACTGTGAAGCAAATGGAAACATGCTATATATTAATAAAATCATTGACTGATTTATGAACTGTATTTATATACTACTCAAAAAACCCAACAAAAATCACATTTTTATTGCATATAATAGTCATCTTATGGACAGATTCGCGTTTTTTATTTGCCGTCAGCATGAAATACCGGATACCTGCACTGGCAGCAATAGAAAAAAAAACTTGCTATTTGCCACAATTTTGCGAGCCTGTATGGAGACCATTCAGCCCAACCGCACAATCGACACTGAAGTAGGGGTTTAACACTAAAGGTTGAAAGGAATGTGTCGGTCCACATAAAAGTTGACAAAATGTGGCACATGCAATTTTCTTGCTATCATTTCGAATACGGACTGTCTAAGCAAACTATCACATAAAAAATACGAAACCGTTTCATAGATGCTGTAATCCGTAATGGAGCGTAATTCGAACGCAGAAATTTTACATGGAATTGTGGCATGGTAAAATTTTCCCGCAAAAATATCTGGAAGCCGCTTGTCAACTGCGTTCTATAAATTAAAATACCTTTACTCTCTTGCATAATTAATGAACGAGAGGGTTAGTTGTAATTGGTTTGTATTATTTTAGAATCAATATTACTTTATAAAGAAACTTTAGAAGTGCACATATATACCTGATATGATATATGACTCATGTCGAATTTCTTTAATGGCATTAAGTACACTGGCAAGAATTCTAGAGAGGCAATTGCGTTCATGTTCTGCACTTGATTGAGGAGTAAAATGGCTTCTGCTCTGTAAGAGTAGTCTTGGTTTAGGACAAGTACTTGAATCACCGCCCCTTTCACATTCAGAACGGTCGAAGGGAGTTTAGAACTACAATAAGAGAAAAAATGTAATAATTAGAAAAATTATCCGATAGGAAATGTTTCCCACAAGGTGTAATCATGCCCCCACTGCAGCATTCGTGCACTAGTCCTTACTGCTGTGGGAATAAGGCAAGTTTTCCTATTGCCACTGCTGAAACGGATATATTGGGCTCTAATACTAGCGAAACCTGCATATAGATACTGGTTGATGTAGTGGTAGCAAGATTCCAAATAAATTAAATAAAAAATTTGGAATATTTTATCTGTCAAAGGGTTTTAAACATTTGGTATAAGGACAAACACTTTAAAATTATCATATTTCATTTTATTCTATTACCAACTTATGACCTAATGGTTTGGGCCTTAACCACTGAATAATGGATCAGTACTTAAACAATAACGACGCGGTGACATTTTAAAAATCATCAAATGTGTATCCCATTATCGTGTATATGCTATTATACCACATTTTTCACAAGTTAATTAAAGCATGCGTTTTTGAGGAAGATATGCATTCATTTGATCCAGCAAAAATAATTTGTTAATTGAAATATAGTGTAAATAAATACATGCAACAAGATCATTTTTAAAAGGCTGTGTTAAAAAAAAGTTTATTCAGAATACGGGGAAACGATTTAGAGACCTATTTAGCTACACACAGGAGGGGGGAGGGGGTATGGCTGGCATGGCTGACAATTTTTTTACATGGATCTGCGTATGTGATGTCATGGGAATGTCTGCGCATGGGATGTCAAAATGCGTACAAACGCGCGCATTTTGTTCTCGGACTCTCTGAAGAGACTAAGAACCTCTTTGGACGTCACTGAGGAAGCTGTGCATAGCACAATTAAAATTCTCTGCGCAGATTATTTACGTCTGAATATTGCAACTTCAAAATTAACAAACAATTTTTAATTGTAATAATGGGAAAAGTTTCGTTTTGGCAACGGCTCTCAAAGTCCTCTCTGGTCCGTGCGTCACGAATGACAAAACGCTAAGTTCACCGACGTCAGGCTGACAACCTTTTGATTGGTTATCGGGCTGATCCCAACCTTATATTAAAGAACCTTGGCTTCACAGCTGAATTCATCTCGAAAATCCAATTTTACAGAAATCGCCAAGGCAATGGAAACGCGCCAAAACCCCAAGATCAAATTCAGCCATTCGTGAAACAACTGCTTAAACTTATCATCTTAAGATCAGTATTTAATTTCTAAAATACCACTAAATATTCAACTTAAGGTTTCGAATTGTTACGAGCTCGAATAAAAATATGTACAAGTTCATAAAGTTCGAAATTAGCATGTTAAATAAATTTCAAGGGATACTATTGGCTGTTTCAAACTAAGCTATTCTACAGTTCTATACATTAAGCGCAGTTTTTATTTATCACTCGTATGTGAAAAAACATTGAAATGAGGCTTAGAAAATTAAGAATACTTGAAAAAGTTCTGCACAATCTTACAACATGATTATAGTGATAGATAATATTTCGTGTACTTCGTTTTATTTACACTGTGAGCAGTCTAAGTACGAGTGTACGATTGCTCGAAGATTGCTTATTTTGAATTGTCGAAGCTTGCTGTTTAAGTTGCAAGCTTAATCAAGAATCGCAAACAACTTTGGATAGAATCGTGATACTTCTAAGAACTAAAAAGGTCAGTCAATAATTTCATATTCTTCTCATTTATTTGCTGCACCTTTTGTATAAGGTAGTGCCACACAAACTGGTATGTGTACCCCTGGAAATACGCAAACCACTGTTTAAGAAAAAGGGGTACGCGATCGAATTTTTTAACTTTAGCTTTTTACTATCAGGGGCAATTCTTTGAAACAAAAATTCTATATACAAAAATGGATTAGAGATAAATTGTAGGATAGCATCCAGTATTACCACAGTAGGAGAAACAAAGGATACGCGATCGAAATTTTTAATTTTAGCATTTTACTACCAGAGGCAATTCTTTAAAATAAAAAATTCTGTATACACGAAAGAACTAGAGACAAATTGTAGGATAGATTTCGGTATTACCACAGTTTGAGAAACAAACGGATTGAGATCGATTTTTTTAACTTCTCTTTTTTACTATCGATCTTTTAAAAAAAACAAAAAACTATGTACAAAAAGATATTGGAGATAGTTCGTAGTTAAAATTCCAGTTTTAGAATTCAGAATATGCTGTATTAGCTACAACTAGCAGCTGATCAATTCAATTTCACAACAAAAATCTCTTAAGTTGTTTTTCATGCAGATTGATTTTAATACTAATTGAATCGTTGCGTTTTTGTTACTAATTAGAGCTGTTTGTTCTTCAGCTAAAGAACCTACGACTGGCTGAAAACATTGAAAACGAATTGGAGTTACATTTGCTGTTACTTTTGTAATATACGAAAATTTTTTACTTTTCACTTTCCCTACAGTACATAATGTCTTTTATTCGTAAAAATAATATATTATGATTGGATCAATATCTGACTCGGATGTTGATGGATGTACACAAGAGGTTTTTCTAAAGGAAAGTATTTCCGTTAGATGTAAACAATGAAAAATTATCGATGCGCCGCCAGAAAGGCTTTGTCATCGATTTCCATTAAGGTGGCTAAAATGTATCTACAGTTGTATTGTTTATTAATTTTCGTGTAATATTTCACCACCAAGTCAGAGAAATTTTGTTGCGCATGAAAATTTTTAACAGCGTACAAGAATATTTATTGTTCATTAATTAGAAAATGAAAGGTGACGTACATTTTTAACACTTTCCAACAGTTGAAAAATGTTTATGACTTTGGTCATTCTATCTGTCTGTCCGTTCGCACGATAACTGCAATAAAAATGACTTTATCGAAACGAAATTTTAGTATGTTGTTGAGACGGTCAATGAAATGTTTGGAAATGAAAATTAATGATATCACTCAATTAGTTTCAGATTTAACCCGAGTTGAAAAAATGAAATATATTGATCCCTTTGAGACTTCATTTTTTAAACATTTTTAAACGAAGTTAAAATTCACAAATTACCTCGAAGATTTTAGGAAATATTCAAATTATCACATAAAATGTGCAAAAAGTTTTACCAAAATTTTTCTTGCACATTTTTTTTTTGCACATTTTTGTTCGGTAGTTTTTTAAATAAAAATTGAAATAATAATTACAACCATGATATATAAAGAGATCACGTGACTCATTGCAAAATAAAATATGACTTCCATTTTTCCGCTGTTACCATAGATGTTTAAAGGTTATTTAAATTTTTATTTTGTGTTGCATCCGTTCTACAACCGCTTTATTTTTGAGTACTATCTGTGAATCTAAATTCTGTACCAATGCAATTACAATATTTTTTTATTATAAATTATTACTAAACTTTAATTATTTAGCTCTGAAATCTGAAATATAAGTCATATGAATGAAATATTCATTGATTTTACATTGAAAGGCAGAAGATTTGTATATTGATCACGTCATTTGAATAAAGTACATTTTTGTATAATGAGCATTGTCTTTTTCGAAGAAATTCAAAGTTATCAAGTATAATAAATTACTGTAGAACTATGATGATTTTTAAAATATCAGCGTTGAAAGTATCACATTTTAGAGATGTTTAAATAAAATTGCATTTCAGTTGGAAAGTGTTTCATAATTTATGCTTTATGCATGACTGATCTTTCTTGTTCGACTTTACTTCTGGCGTACTGATTACAAACAATGTGTATATGTTTTAGAATAAGTGTCTGTTAATATAATTGTCACGTGTAAACCCTAATACCTTAATAATTTTATTTATTTTTATTATTCAATTACAGAAAAAAATGACAAATTGTATGTTTTCGCAAGCTTTTGTAAATACTTCTGGAGCCCCGGGCACAGGTTCGTGGAACCGCTGAACCCTGATTTGAAATCTACTAGGGTTAATTCCCATAACTCCGTTGGTTCTGACTGTACAACTTTAATGAAAAATGCCAGAGATTTTTGTTTTACTTTCTATGCAGAACATTCATATATAAAAATAAAAAATCTGATGTGGGCACCAAATGACTTTCCTTATATAATGCAATGAATTTACTACTTTTACAGTAAAAAAAAAATAGATTATTCTTATAGTAGATACTTATATTTTTCCAAGATATTGAAAAATAATTTTAAGATTTTTTTTAATTAACGAAAAACTCGCCAAATGGATAAAAAGGACGCTAAATCAATGAAAATGACGACTAATTGACGAAAATTCAATATCTTGGAAAAAATATAAATATCTACTACAAAAATAATCTATTTTTTTACTGTAAAAGTAGTAAAGTCATTGCATTATATAAGGAAAGTCATGTGCTGTCCACATCAGATTATTTTACTAACTTGCTTTGCGGTATATACATTAAACTTATACAGTATACCTGCCATTACAATACATGCTTATACAATATATACAATATATATAATACTTATACAACTATGAAAATATACTGGTTAATTATAATTATGTTTATAATGTTTATTATTATAATGTTTATTATTAATTATAATGTTTTCTTAGCGGGCGGGCGTAGCGAGGTAAGCCCGCAAACCGAGCGTAGATCCATGTTCGAATTGCTACATCACTCTATGAGCCGCAGAACACCTGTTGCATAAACGGCTGTTGCTACGTGCGACCTCCGATAGCCAGCGGGGCCGGATTCTGTGATTTTTTTTAGCGGGCGTAGATCCATGTTCGAATTGCTACATCACTCTATGAGCCACGAAGCATCTGTTGCACAAAAAGCTGTTGCTACGTGCGACCTCCGACAGCCAGCGGGGCCGGATTCTGTGATGTTTTCTTAGCGAGCAAAGTAAGCGGGCATAGAACCATGTTCGCATTACTAGCTCTTACACAAACATCAAAACTAGCTGTTGCACATCATCATTGTGTTGCACAAACATCATCTACCAAATTTTGTGAAATTTGGTCTATTAGTAGTTTAGCTAGAGTGAATACATAACATTTTTACGGGCCATTCCGCAAAAAAAAGCGGGTTCTGTTTTTACGAATCTTACCAAAAACTAATCAGCACCAGGGTCTCACCCAAGTGAATTACCTACGAAATTTTATGAAATTCGGTCCATTAGTTTTTTAGTTAGAGTTATACATACATTGTACAGACAGACACACACACAGATGTCACGTTAAAAGTAGTTTTTTCGTATTCTAGAGTTCTCGAAATGTGTAGATCCGTCAAAAACTCGAGTTGCAATTTTCGTCATGATTCCAATACTTTCCCTATATATTACCATGTATTGCAGGGAAAGTAATAGCTGATAATTTCTATTCCTACTTGACATCCCTTTTTACTTTCCCTGCAATACATGGTAATGTACATTGATCTACACATTGTACTGTACTAATAGTGCTATACTATACTAATAGTACTATACTATACCAAAAATTCCATTCCACAGGATGGCCGAAAACGTCATTGAAAGAAGATCTAGAATCTTAGTCATTTTGTTGGATCTAGCTGCCAGAGCCGGTCTTGAAGTTGGAGAGATTCGTGATGCATTAATTAGAAGTTGCACATCATCATTGTGTTGCACAAACATCATCTACCAAATTTTGTGAAATTTGGTCTATTAGTAGTTTAGCTAGAGTGAATACATAACATTTTTACGGGCCATTCCGCAAAAAAAAGCGGGTTCTGTTTTTACGAATCTTACCAAAAACTAATCAGCACCAGGGTCTCACCCAAGTGAATTACCTACGAAATTTTATGAAATTCGGTCCATTAGTTTTTTAGTTAGAGTTATACATACATTGTACAGACAGACACACACACAGATGTCACGTTAAAAGTAGTTTTTTCGTATTCTAGAGTTCTCGAAATGTGTAGATCCGTCAAAAACTCGAGTTGCAATTTTCGTCATGATTCCAATACTTTCCCTATATATTACCATGTATTGCAGGGAAAGTAATAGCTGATAATTTCTATTCCTACTTGACATCCCTTTTTACTTTCCCTGCAATACATGGTAATGTACATTGATCTACACATTGTACTGTACTAATAGTGCTATACTATACTAATAGTACTATACTATACCAAAAATTCCATTCCACAGAATGGCCGAAAACGTCATTGAAAGAAGATCTAGAATCTTAGTCATTTTGTTGGATCTAGCTGCCAGAGCCGGTCTTGAAGTTGGAGAGATTCGTGATGCATTAATTAGAAGATTTGAGGTAGAGGAAAGTGAAAACTCTATTCTTGAAGCCCTAAACCACCTTATCATGCGCCAATGAGTAGAGCGAGAAGGAACTAGATACAATTTTTTTTTTAAGCGTAGGGTTCCGAAGGCGTTAGAAGTTTGAAGACCACTGGACTAGAGTAATTCTAATAAAATTTGGTACAAAAATTACAATCCGTGAATACTGGAAGCCACGTAATCGAATGTGAAGAATCCCCCAAAATTTTCGAGTGAAATTTTGAAAAAATCAAAACCTTCAAAAAAGTTAGGCAAATAGACATTTTTACGTAATTTTTCCTTAGAAAACAATTGAAATAAACTTTAGAACGCTAACATGAACCGTTCTCGAGATATCGCACATTTTTCAAATAAATCACTTTCCGACTTTAATGCAATTTTATTTAAACTGTAAACATCTCTAAAATGTGATACATTCCACTAGATACATACACATACATTCCACTATTTTAAAAATTATCACAATACTACATTAATTTATTATATTTTAAAACTTTATCGAAATAAATGAACTTCATTTAAATGGCGACATTGAAATATAAATTATCTGGTTTAAACATCACTAAAATGCGATACATTCCTCGGTAATATTTCTAAAATTATCATAATACTACAATAATTTATTATATTTGAAAACTTCATCGAAAACAAATGAACTTTATTCAAATGACATCATCGAAATATAAATCGCCTGGCTCTCTGTATAAAAGCAGCATTTCATTCATAATTTTTTTTTCCATTTATCACAATACTATGTCATTCATCACAATACTATAATAATTTATTTTATTTAAAGTAGAAAGGAAAGCGGTGTTCACCGCCGAAGGCAGTACGTGCGGTATGGCCGCCATCTTGAATTCCGTAATCCTGGACAGGGGGTCAAAAGCCCTGACCATCCGACTCGTCCAGGACAGGGGGTTGTTGTGACCCAGACCGTCCGAGCTACCAGAAAGGTGTAAGATAACTGTTTGGACGGCCGGGAAGTGCCACCCAATTTGGACCGGAACCCAGTAGGGGAGGCATCCACAGGGACCGTACCCTCCTTCCCCTACCACCAACCTCTCGGAAGGACTTACGGACCCACATGTTTAACGTGATACTCCGCATGAACACGGCGGCAGTTTTGGCAGTGGCTGGAATCGAACCCGGGCCTACCGAGTGCAACTCCAGCGCGCTAACCAATGGGCTACGGTGCCCCCCTGGATAGGGGGTTGAGACCCAGACCGTCCGACCTACCAGAAAGGTGTAAGGTAACTGTATGGACGGCCGGGAAGTGCCACCCAATTTAGACCGGAACCCAGTGGGGGAGGATTCCACAGGGACCGTACCCTCCTTCCCCTACCACCAACCTCTCGGAAGGACTTACGGACCCACATCCCTGGATAGGGGGTTGAAACCCAGACCGTCCGACCTACCAGAAAGGTGTAAGGTAACTTGTTTGGAAAAAGGTGGGGAGAATGAAAAAAGGTGGGGGTAAAAATTTTTGAGAAACTTTTTTTCGGGTGGCAACGATTTTATAGTCTTGTACGAGGGGTTAAGGGAGAAATTAATTTTTTTGGATGAGATTTTTCTAAGTAGGGAAGAAACTTTTTTGGGGTGGCAACACCTGCAAAGGCGGTATGGAGCTATCAGCGCCGCCTAGCGGCAGAAAGCTGAACTATGGGGATTTAGCTTTGGTTTTTTGTTTGTTTGGGTTGTCATAGCAACACCTGTATGGGGGTGGCAACACCTTCGAAGGCGGAATGGAACTATGAGCGCCCCTAGCGTCGAAAAGTGGAACTATCGAGGATGATATTTGGGATTTTTTCTAAGTAGGGGAGAAACTTTTTTGGGAGTGGTAACACCTGCGAAGGCGGAATGGAGCCATGAGCGCCCCCTAGCGGCGAAAAGTGGAACTATCGAGGATGATATTTGGGATTTTTTCTAAGTAGGGTATTTTTTCTAAATCTTTTTTTGGGGTAGCAACACCATGGAAAGCGGAATGGAACCATCAGCGCCCCCTAGCGGCGGAAATGGGAATTAAAATTAAAACTGGGTAATTTTTTCTGATAGTTGGGATTTTTTTTTCTTTTTCTAAATGAGTTAGAATGAATTAAATAAAGTAATTAAATATGCCAGGAGCATGCCAAGGTACATCCTTTTGCCTTCTAAAAAATAGTTCTTACCCTATATTGCGGTTACGAAGTGAACTCTGAGAATTCTGCATTTTACTAACAAAATTTCGTAAATGCAAGTTTTTTTCTTATAATTTTTCGCAAATGTAAGTTTTTTACTTTTCAAAAACCACACGTGCTGTTTTCTCTATGGAAATTAATATAGGTTTTCGCACTTGTGCTTTTTTTTAACTTTTTTTCACAAAACGCACTTTTTACGTGTAAAAAACTAACAAAAACATGTTTCTAAAGTAGCAGAATTTCGGGAATTCGAGGGGGGATGTTTCCCCAATCATTTCGGCCTTCGATTTTAAGAATTTAAAAAAGAAATAAATATTTTAAATAATCGTGGAAGTGTGCTTATGTCCAAAACACTTAAGTGTTATGAATCTCGCAAGTTAATTAAAGGATTAAATTAAACGACTATGTATTGAATATCCGTATCCCAGGAGCATGTCAAAGACATGCCAAGGTATACCAAGGTCATTGTTCTCACACTATCCCTCCGTTATATCGTGGTTACGAAGTGAACTGTAAGAATATCGTATGATGAAGAGAGATGCTTGCCCTATTCGTATGTTAAAGACGGTTACGAATACTTAACTGTAAGAATTCTGCATTTTACTAACAAAATTTCGTAAATGCAAGTTTTTTTTCTTATATTTTTTCGCAAATGTAAGTTTTATACTTTTCAAAATCCACACATGTGCTGTTTTCTCTATGGAAATTAACATAGGTTTTCGCACTTGTGCTTTTTTTTAAGGTTTTTTCACAAAAGCACACATTTTACTTGTAAAAATCTAACAAAAATATGTTTTAAAGTAATAGAATCGCGTGAATTAGTGTTTCAAATTTGCAGAATTGCATGAATTGGTGTTTTTAAAGTAGTAGAATCACACGAATTAGTGTTTTAAAGTAGCAGAATCGAGTGATCGACTATATTCGATGAATAACTCTATTCGAGGAGGTGTATATACCCAATGAAGGAATCCATAGACCGTTTATCAGCGATCCGCGAAACATTTAAGTGAGTAATGTTATGAATCCCGCATCCATTTTAGTCCGAAAATCTAGAAAACCCCCAGAGAATATGCTTATTTTAAAAATAAGTATTATAAAAAAAGGATTAGTGTATCAGTTTATACGCATAGTGTGTCTTATTTCCCCAAATCCCGCCGTTTTAAAAAATAAAAGTACATACCAGAACCCTCCACGCTTAAGTCTCGTAAAAAATTATATAGGTATGAGCGCCCCCGCCCAACCCTTTTGTGCAGATGGAGGGGACATATTTAAGAGTCTCGACACTAGGAGAATACGTAGTGGGCGTTGACACGTGTAATATTACTGAATAAGAAATTGCTTAACCCGAAATACGAGCGAGTCTATATTCAGGAGATATATAGCCGAAAATGGTTATCTTGTGATTTTTAACGTTTGAAATAGCAACATACACGATAATTTCTTTACGACGAATAACATATATGTTTGTATGCATACCAGTTTTAAGTGAAATTTAACACATATAACTTTCTAAGGGAGAGAGAAACGCCTAATGAGGTGATACATATGATACACGCGGTCAACACAAATCGGCGAAATAATTGATGAGATAGTTTTTAAAGACGAGACTTTGAAATTTTTTTTCGATAAATAAGGTATTTGAGGTTATTTGACGTGTGAATGATCGATACATGGTAATAAAATCAGGAACTAGGCTAAGTTTTCAAGTATAGAACTTTGAAGTCTTTAGCTAAATGTAATATGTGCCAACATTTTATAAAATGATATCACCTGCAGAGTGAGTATACGGCGACCCCATCATCAGCAGCTAATTACAAAGTGTCGAACTAGACGAACATTTCTACGATAGAAAATTTAAATATCCTAACCAAATACAATGCTTTGTAGCTTTTAAAGGGTTGGAAACACCTACTGAGGAGGCATGCATGATACTTATAGCCGATACATAGCCATGAAATGGAGAACTAACAAAGATTTTTTAGGGTTAAAACTTGAATTTATAATTAAACATGATTTCTACTAACTACTGCAAAGGGAGAAATGCATAGTAGTAGTTATAAAATGGGGGTTCACCGGCAGATCGGGGAGACGGTGCCGGAGGAAGCTTCCTCTTTGGGGAGGGAGTTTCCCTCTTTGGGGAGGAAGGTTCCTCTTTTGGGAGGAAGTTTGGTGAGGCGGTGCAGCACCGGATACCCCTCAGAGGGTCTTTAGACCAATGTCCTCTTTGGGGAGGATTCTCTCGGAGGGTCTTTAGACCAATGTCCTCTTTTGGGAGGATGCCTCTCGGAGGCAATTTTACCTCTTTCCTAGTATTGCGAAAGAGGCCTCGGCCAAGAGGCCAATTGCGAAACAGGCCTCATAGCCTCGGAGTGCATTGCACAAAGAGGGGATGACCTTTGAGCGGAGTGAATCGTGTTGAGAGGGAAGGACCTTCGAAAGTGGTTTCAAGGGATGTCGCAATTGGCAATTGCACAATCTAGAAATGACGTGTCGCAATCAGCGATTGACCTTTGACCGGAGTACATTGGAAGACGTGTCGCAATCTCCGATTGACCTTTGATTGCACAATCACAGGCGCTCTTAGCACACGTCCTCCCTCGACGCTGGTCAATGACAAAGTGATCATTCTTATCAGCGTGACGTAGTTAAAGCGCCCTCTCGCGAAAGTTGATGAAGTGCTGCCATCTATCGGCATTTTTTTCCCCAAAAGAATTTAATTTCTCACTTGTCAGATACGGGACTCGAACATGGAACTATTGGATTACAACGATAACGTCTTATCGTTGTGCCAGCTGGCTCACGCTCCATATAATCTTAGCATCCAAGTGACGATTGTGAAAGTAGACCGAAGATAGAATATTTTTCGACGTTCGCTCGGCGTGCTATGAACAGATTGAATAGCGATGTATTTTAAAAAGGGATCCATTTTTCGATGTGTTTCAAAACAGAATGTAATGTTAAGTTACGAACTGAATATAAAATTGTGTTGTGAATTATAACACTATGATTTTTTAAAACAAATTGAATACACAATTACGGATTTCCAGTGAACACAAAATTGTATTAAGTGGATTCTAACACTACGATTGTTCAGCACATGTTTTTTAAAACGAATTTAATACTCAAGTATAGTTACACATTTTCAAAAATTGTGTTAAGTGAATAGGATTCAACCTTTTTAAAAACATGAATGTAATACTTAGCTAAAATTGTATTAAGTGAACAAGATTCGACCATTCCAAGTGATATATACCAATGTGATTTTAAGTGTGTTTAAAAATAAATCTAACAGTATATATCGAAATGATTTCGAATGTTCAAAAACAAAAATATAATAGATTACGAATTTCCAGTGAACACAAAAATTGTGTTATGTGAATAGGATTCAACCATTTTAAGTGTTGTGCATTTAAAAACAAATTTAAACTCATGGCGCATTATACTTAGCTAAAATTGTATTAAGTGAACAAGATTCAAACATTTTAAGTGTGTACTTAAAAACATGAATGTAATAATACTTAGCTAAAATTGTATTAAGTGAATAGGATTCGACCATTCTAAGTGATATATACCAATGTGATTTTAAGTGTGTTTAAAAATAAATCTAACAGTATATATCGAAATGATTTTTTTTCATTTTATAAAAATAATAATGAAATGATTTCGAATGAAAATTGGAACTCACGTGCGACATCTTCACAGCTTGCCGACCACACTGCAAATGAGACACACGAACTCATTACTCTATTAAAAATGACCTTACATCTGTTACGTCAGCATTTTGAGCTGTTGCCACTTATTTTTTATGGTATATTTTAATAACCTCCTTGCGCTAACCACTGATTTGTCGCACATAATCTGAATAGTGCATTGAATATGATTTAACCATTTTTAAAGTGGTGGGTATAATTGAAATATCGAGATTTAGAATTTAACAAGCTAATTCTCTAAAGTATGAAGATTCATAAACAATGTTGTGTTTCAATCTCTAAGAATCGGTGAAAATTCGACTCTAGTTTCTTAAAAATCTACTAAGTTGAGATTTATTCTGTAATAAGTGGTGGATCTCAGTTTAGTTCTGTCATTTTCTGTGTATTGTTAAATATGTACATTCAAATGTGTCCATTCATTAAGAACAGGATGGTTTTATGGTGCACCTACAGCCGCGAAATCGTGGCATTTCTATATGCATGTCAGTAATGTCATGTATTAAGATATCAAAACTCATTATATGTTTCTTTTAAGGTGTTAACTACATACCTTTCATATTTTTAATGTTATTGCAATGTAGTGTACTTGTCTCAGAGGGTCACTCTTTCATTTAAATTCAATGTTATCAATCGCATATCCTTAAAAACAGTATGTTATATTCTATTCTTCTTTAAGACAGTTTTTTAAAAAAAAATATAGTCATTTAATGATCTTAAGCGTTGTATTGAAGTGTTAAGATCTTCCACCCCTTTTATGCATTGTATAATTTAATAAATTTTTCATTTAAATATGTGATTTGCTTAAAACAATAATATTGCAATTTTCTGGCTCTGCGAACATGAACTTTGGGTCACTATCTAATATACTGATAAGCGCGATAAGCTATATAGCCGATTTGGAATGTATTCAGTGTGAGAGTCGTTGGTTTGCATATTGTGGGGGGGGGGGGGATCTGTATTTATAATACAAAATATGTATTCATATACATATTCTTTCTCAGAGCATATTTTTCAAAGTAAGATCCACACATATTAGTATTGTTTATGGAAATGTAAGGTTCCAATCATGCATTTGCAGTCGTCAGATTTCCCCTTGGACGAATTCAGACGTAACATACATCTCTAATTTTTTTTTTTTTCAAAACTATAACTTCAAATTTAGAAGGTATATGGAATATCTGCTTATATGAAATTTAAAAAAAAAATGGTTAGCATAAGGCAGTTAATAGCAAGTTATTAAAAAAAAGCGTAATTAAGAAAGAATAACTGCGTGGTGGCAACACATCAAAATGATGACGTCATTATAGATAAGATATAATTTTTAATAATGTAATGAGAGTGTATCACTCATTTGTAGATTGGACAGCAGCTAGTGAAGACGCCGTTCCGTGAGTTCTAATTTTGTTAACTATTTTCAGTGTGAATATAAAAATTATATAAAATGTTTCTAAATATTCAAACTTAGAAGCTTCACAACTTTAGCTAAGTATAATGTAGTATTTTAAAGGTTGCGAAATATATTTTGTATGTGTTTAAATTTGTTTTTAAGTATACAACACTTAAAATGGTTGAATCTTGTTCACTATATAAAAACACACACATTTAAGAAAAGAAAAAAAAATTGTCACACACTTTTAAAATTCTATAATGGTACTAAAATTACGATGTACACTGTGAAAATGGTCAAATCATATTCGCTGGCTTTTATTCATTTCAAACTTAATGCTAAAGTTTTGGGACGTATCTGTGAAAGCTTGTTAAATTCTAAATCTCGATATTTCAATTATACCCACCACTTTAAAAATGATTTAATCATATTCAATGCACTATTCAGATTATGTGCGACAAATCAGTGGTTCGCGCAAGGAGGTTATTAAAATATACCATAAAAAATAAGTGGCAACAGCTCAAAATGCTGACGTCACAGATGTAAGGTCATCTTTAATAGAGTAATGAGTTCGTGTGTCTCATTTGCAGTGTGGTCGGCAAGCTGTGAAGATGTCGCACGTGAGTTCCAATTTTCATTCGAAATCATTTCATTATTATTTTTATAAAATGAAAAAAAATCATTTCGATATATACTGTTAGATTTATTTTTAAACACACTTAAAATCACATTGGTATATATCACTTAGAATGGTCGAATCCTATTCACTTAATACAATTTTAGCTAAGTATTATTACATTCATGTTTTTAAGTACACACCTAAAATGTTTGAATCTTATTCACTTAATACAATTTTAGCTAAATATAATGCGCCATGAGTTTAAATTTGTTTTTAAGTGCACAACACTTAAAATGGTTGAATCCTATTCATTTAACACAATTTTGTGTTCACTGGAAATTCGTAATCTATTATATTTTTGTTTTTAAACATTTGAAATCATTTCGAAATATACTGTTAGATTTATTTTTAAACACACTTAAAATCACATTGGTATATATTACTTAGAATGGTCGAATCTTGTTCACTTAATACAATTTTAGCTAAGTATTACATTCATGTTTTTAAAAGGGTTGAATCCTATTCACTTAATACAATTTTTGGAAATGTGTAACTATACTTGAGTATTAAATTCGTTTTAAAAAACATCGTAGTGTTAGAATCCACTTAATACAATTTTTGTGTTCACTGGAAATCCGTAATTGTGTATTCAATTTGTTTTAAAAAATCATAGTGTTATAATTCACAATACAATTTTATATTCAGTTCGTAACTTAACATTACATTCTGTTTTGAAACACATCGAAAAACGGATCCCTTTTTAAAATACATCGCTATTCAATCTGTTCATAGCACGCCGAGCGAACCTCGCAAAATATTCTATCTTCGGTCTACTTTCACAATCGTCACTTGGATGCTAAGATTATATGGAGCGTGAGCCAGCTGGCACGACGGATAAGATGTTACCGTTGTAATCCAATAGTTCCGAGTTCGAGTCCCGTATCTGACAAGTGAGAAATTAAATTCTTTTGGAAAAAAAAATGCCGATAGATGGCAGCACTTCATCAACTTTCGCGAGAGGGCGCTTTAACTACGTCACGCTGATAAGAATGATCACTTTGTCATTGACCAGCGTCGAGGGAGGACGTGTGCTAAGAGCTCCTGTGATTGTGCAATCAAAGGTCAATCGGCGATTGCGACACGTCTTCCAATGTACTCCGGTCAAAGGTCAATCGCTGATTGCGACACGTCATTTCTAGGTTGTGCAATCGTCGATTGCGACATCCATTGAAACCAATTTCGAAGGTCCTCCCCTCTCAACACGATTCATTCCGCTCAAAGGTCATCCCCTCTTTGTGCAATGCACTCCGAGGCTATGAGGCCTGTTTCGCAATTGGCCTCTTGGCCGAGGCCTCTTTCGCAATACTAGGAAAGAGGTAGAATTGCCTCCGAGAGACATCCTCCCAAAAGAGGACATTGGTCTAAAGACCCTCCCAGAGAATCCTCCCCAAAGAGGACATTGGTCTAAAGACCCTCTGAGAGGCATCCGGTGCTGCACCGCCTCACCAAACTTCCTCCCAAAAGAGGAACCTTCCTCCCAAAAGAGGAAAACTTCCTCCCCAAAGAGGAAGCTTCCTCTGGCACCACACAGCACCGCCTCCCCGATCTGCCGGTGAACCCCCATTTTATAATTACTCATAGTGAAAGGGGTTATGTATATATATAACGCATATAACCAACACCCACCGGTGGAATGCAGATCTAAGATAGTATTTTTAGGAGAAGGCATGGAATTTTTAAGTAAATGGGGTATTTAGAGGCATTTAAAGAGATATAAACATATGATAAGGTAGTATCCATAATACATAAAACTAATATAGGACAGTGAAAGGAAAACTTTAGTATTGTTTAAAGACCGAACTTAAAATTTTTAAGTAAATGTAGGTGTTTGGAAATTTTTAATAGGCTATATGCGATACACATGCCCCATTGCAATGATGGAAAAATGGTACCGGGACGGTTTTTAAAGGTGTAACCTTAACTTTTTTCAATTAAGTAGAGAATCTACTAAATCTTAGAAGGGTGCTAGCGCTTACCGAGGGAGTATGTATAATGCACGTAAGCAGCATATAACATTAGGAAGGGGGTATTAGAAATTTTTTTAAAGATAGAACTTTAGATTTTGGAACTATATGAGATATCAAGAAACATTTAAACAGGATGAAAACATCTAATGAGGTGGAATGGGGGTGTACTTACCCAAGACACCTAGCGGTGAAATTATGAACTAAGATAAATTTTTAAAGTAAAAACTTTAGAAATTTCACATAAATGGCAATTTATACTAGCTTTTAAAGAAATGGAAACGGCCAGCGAGATAACTTGGAATGAATGCAACGCCAATACATAACAGCGAAAGGAAAACCTAAATATTGTTTAAAGACTGAACTTCAAATTTCGAAGTAAATGTACATGTTCAGAAACTTTTAATGGGCTAACACATACTCGATATAACAGTAAAATGGTGAACTAAGTATAATTTATTTGGACTAAGTATTTGGACTTTTTAGTTAAATAGGGATTTCTACTAATTTTTAAAGGGATAGAAAGGTATACTAAAGGTGTACAACAAATTTTTAGAAGGGACTTTGGGAATTTGCTAGCTAAATAGGGATTTTCACTAATTTTTAAAGGGATATAAAGACATACTAAAGGGTATACACCAAATTTTTAGAAGGAACTTGGGGAATTTGCTAGCTAAATAGGGATTTTCACTAATTTTTAAAGTGATATAAAGACATACTAAAGGGTAAAAAACAAATTTTTAGGAGGAACTTTGGGAATTTACTAGCTAAATAGGGATTTTCACTAATTTTTAAAGGGATATAAAGACATATTAAAGGGTATACAACAAATTTTTCAGCTAAATAGGGATTTCTACTTACTTTTAAGGAATAGAAACACATACTGAAGAGTATAGAGTGTAATCATTACTAACACCTAGTGCTAAAATGAGGAATTAGCATAATATTTTAAAGATTAAACTTTAAATTTTTTGTAACTAGGCGTAACATATAAACACTTAAAGCGGATGAATGCGCAGATTGAGATGGCATGTGCGATACACATCATCCGCATATAGTAACAAAAGTAGAACTAAACATGTTTTTAAGGATAGAATTTTTGGCTTCTTCACATAAATGAGGATGTTTAGAAACCCCTAAATGGTTAGAAACTACACTTTAAGTGGGAGTAGAATAGCACCATCACCAATACCTATCGAGGGAAAATAGGAATTAGAGTAATATTTTGAGAGTGGGGCTTCAGATTTTTAGGTAAATGTTATGTTTAAAAACTTTTAAAGTAGCGCAAATGCCTACTTTAAAAGACGAAATATGCGATACACATAGCCAATACATAGTTATGAAATAGGGAAAAGCTAAGATAGCTTTTTAGAATAACACCCTAAATTTTTTCTAACTAAGCTCAATATATCAGCACTTAAAGCGGAATGAATACGAAGATTCAGACGGCATGCGTGATACACATCGCCGACACATAATAGCTAAATGGTGATTTTAAGTAAGTTTTTAAGGATAGAACTCTGAATTTTTTGGGTAAATGAGATGTTTAAGAATATTTAAAGAGTCAGAAACACCTAATAAGGCAGTATGAGATGCATCATCACCAGATAACAGCGAAATGGGGATACTACAAATATTTTAAAGGGGGATCCTTAAAATTTCTAAGTAAATAACTTTTAAAGAGATGAAACATATGTAGTGAAGTTGTGTGGATAATACAGATCACCGACATTCTAAAACAGACAAGACATGTCTATATAAGATAAAAAAAGGTTGTATGTTAGTATAAACACATTATTCTATGTAGCAATGTAGTACATACCCCCAAGATTTATATAAAGTAATCGCGAATCCACTATACTAATCCCATCAGAAATCAGCTAAAATAATAAAATTACCAAGCTAAAGAATATATCTAGATACTAAAACTCCAACAAACTACATTAAATTGATAAAAATCGTAACTAAATAAAATAATGAAGCTGTAACATACTATGAAAATACTAAGTTTAATAAAATGAGAGAATAAAATCATATTGAAGTAAGTACTTACATGTTCAATCCGGCTCAAAAATGCTGCATTAGGTATAGGCCGATGAATAATGACAGATATAACATCTCCAGCATTACCAACTAAAACCGACATATTCTTAGTAGAGGACAGTTTAAATGCAATCTACCAGCATGAAATCCACAATTAGAATAATAAAATCGATGCTTGAACACCACCGACATCCCCCTTCGCGACAAGGTCACATCAAGGTCATACCACGGTTACCGTTAAACCATGGTATAAAGAAGAATCACATGTTAAAAATTAAGAGATTTTAGTAAAATAAAGAAAATCTCTTTGTGATTATGAATGGTCTATCTATTTTTACCGTGTGTGTGTGTGTAATTATACCTTAAAAAAGCTATGTATCTTTAGTATCCCAGTGGATACTAATATTTTAATTGTTTTACACATTTAGTTAAAACTTTGTTTCAATTGCACTTAGAATAATTGCAACCGAAGTTTTTCTAAGTTTGAAAAACAATTAAAATATTAGTATCCACTGGGATACTAAAGATACATAGCTTTTTTAAGGTATAATTACTTACACACACACACACACACATACACACACACACATAACCGCACACACACACATACACACAGGATTACGGAATTCAAGATGGCGGCCATGCCATATACTACATACCGCCTTAGGCGGTGAACACCCCTTTCCTTTCAACAATTTAAAAACTCAAAACCATGGAGGTATAAGTAACTTAACTCTATGCTTAAAACTTCATCGAAAAAATCGTTTGCTTCTCTGTGCCAATGAATGTTTCATGCATATCAGCTATATTGCAGACTCCATGAGCTGAATAATTTTGCGTTAAAGAAATGCAGCGATTCTTATATAACTCATTCTACATCTTTTGGTGTTTACATTCTCCATAAGTGAAAATTAGGCTTCGTTGTAGAAATAATCAAAGTTCGGTGATCATTTAAACTCAAATATGTTGTAATTGCATTGTTTCAGTATGTAGATGCACATAATTTAAGCAAAAATAAAGCGGTTTCAGGAGGGATACAACACTAAATATGAATTAAAAAGAACTTTAAAAATCACGATTTTGACACAAGATGGGTGACATATTTTATTTTAAAGTGGGTCACATGATCTCTTCATATAAAGGGTGTAAATAATTTAATTTTAATTTAATTTAATTTAATTTTTATTTTAAAAACTACTGAATATATTTTGCTGAAATTTTTTTATATATTTTATGGGTTAATTTGAATATTTCCTAAAACTTTCGAAGCAATTTGAGAATTTTAAATTCGCTTAAAAAATGCTTGAAAAATTAGGTCCAATAGCGTTCAATGCATTTCATTTTTTGAACCCGAGTTCAATCCAAAACTACTAATTGGGTGACATTATTTTATATTCTCATAGGTCTCACAGACCGTCTGAACAACCTACTAAAATTTCATTTTGATAAAGTCATTCCCAGGTAGCACAAATACGTAATTCTTACGTATCAAGCAATACGTAATCTTTACGTGTCAGGCCATACGTAATTATTACGCAAAAACGGTACGTTAGAATACGGTATACCAACCGTTATAAAAAAGGCTATTATTACGTATCCTTATACATTATTATTACGTATCCTTATACGTTAATATTATGTATATTCACATACGTTATTATTACGTATCCATATACGTTATTATTACGTATATCCACATACGTTATTACTACGTATCCAGATACTTGTTAATTACGTATCACATACGTGTATATTACGTATATCCACATACGTTATTATTACGTATCCAGATACATGTTTAATACGTATCATATACGTGTATATTACGTATATTCACATTCGTGTTTCTTACGTATATCCACATACATGTTTATAACGCGTTCCCATATGTATTTATAATGTATTCCCATACATATTTATATTGTGTTTCTGCATGTATTTATTACATGTTTATATTGTGTTTCTACACGTATATATTACGTGTTTATATTGTGTTTCTACACGCATTTATTACGTGTTCATATACATATTTATCACACATTGGACAACTCTACAGTATAGTGCATATTGCAGACATGATATTTACAAAGTTTTATGCATCTTTGTAAAACAAAAATATTGAGCTAGATGACTATATTTTTACAATAGATGTCAAATTTTCAGATTGTGTTGATTTCAATAATGTACTTGAATTTATAAATTTAAGTACATATTAATATTGAAATCAACACAATCTGAAACAGTATCTTTAAAATTTAAAATACATTCATCTAAATCATATTTTTACAAAGATACGATACATCAAATGTGTCATGTATGCAAAATTCACAATACTATGGAATCACTCTGTTCATATGTAATATAATTTTTATTTTAATTTATATTATATATTGTTAATACAATAATTTTAATGCAAAACTGTTTTTTTCCTTTATTTTCAGTTTATATTTAAATATATTTTTAATTCTAATTATTTCTAAATATTGCATAAATTATAATCTACTACATTATGAAATATAATTTTAAATCTAAAAGATAAGCTATTTTAAATTAAAAATAACTTAAAAATACAGAATAAAATTTTGGGACATTAAAACACGTAATACTAAAACATTTTTGCAATTTTTAAAGAGTTAATTTTTTAAAAGTAAACTTCAATACTAAAAATATATCAAAAAACAATATTAATAATATTGTAATTAAGTTGATAGGCTATTTTAAATTATATATGTACATGCTAAAACTACACATCTCTGATCAATGGTGGTATCATGCAACTGTAGATGATTTTTAAAAGTGAAAACAGTGAGTAAGGGCACAAAGCCCACGTAAAACATGCTTCTAGATACACAGAACACAAACTGTTTCACATTATTTCTAAAAATTGCAAAAATTATAATTTACTACATTATGAAATATAATTTTGTGTGTAGTGTTTTTAAAAAAATTCCCAGAATTGTGTTTTTATTTCTTGTACGTATCATGTTTATTTTCTTTTAAGTATAAGGCTTTTTTTACTTCTTCCAAGTATTTTTTTTTATTTTCTTAAAGTATCAAATTATTTTAATTTAGTATTGTGTTTTTTAACATTTCACCCCTGTATCAACTTTTTTTAATTTGTTCTAAGTAGCGTACTATTTGAAAATTTCTTCCTAGTATATATTTTTTTTAATTCTTCAACTCATGTATTTAAAAAAATTATACCGAAATATCATTTTTTAAATGCTTATAAATAAGACTTTTCTGTACGATTTTTTTTTATGAAAATTCAACTATTATTCATGTTTTCACATTTTTTTTCAGTGTCAATTTCAAAATGTACTCTTGTTCATAATGACATCTTTTCCTTTTTAACACTTTACAACATAGTTGAAAAGTGTTTATTTATTGGAACTATCAAGATAACAAAAAATGCAAAATTTCAGATTTTTTGGGCTCTTAGTTTTTCAGTTATTGACTTTCAAAAAAGCGAAATCTCCCAAAGTTTTTAAATCTTTAAATAGCTGTAGATCAAAAACTATTTAACCTAGAGAGCTCCAATTAGTGTCATTTTCTTTTGCTTTTAATGAGTCTTAATTTGATATATAACGTGACTATGCTATTTCAAATTTGAATTTTTTGAAAAGCTTCAAAAAAAATTTTTTTTTAATCTCAAAAACACCCCCTTTTAATTTTTTTGAAAAAAATATATGCTTTATGGACTACTTGTATACCAAGTTTCATAATGGGAAGCCAATAGGTTCCTATGATAATTATTTTTTTTTGTATTAAACTATAAGTGAAATTAGCTAAATTTAATTACAAAAAATTTAATTTCCATAGGAACCCCTTAACGACCGACTATGAAATTTGGCACACAAATAGTCCCTTAATGTCTTTAAAATATATATATTTTTTAAAAGAAATCAGTTATTTTTTTGGATTTTCTAAAAAAAATTTTTTTTTCTTAGTTTGTCATTTTTTAAACACACCAATTTAAAAAAAAAAGTTAGAATACCGTAATCATGTTGTATATAAAATTAAGGCTCATCGAAAACAAAAGAATGACACTAAATTGAGCTCTCTGTGTAAAATATGTTTTGATTTACAACTGTTTAAAGATTTCTAAACTTTGCTAGATTTGGCTTTTTAAAAAAAGTAAATAACTGAAAATCTAAGAGCCCCCAAAATCTGAAATTTTACAATTTTTGCAATCTTTGCTGGTACTATCACTGTACCAAAAGTGATCAATTTCTGAGGTATCAAGGTTCAAACCATTAATTAATTTGACACGGAATGACATATACTTAGTACATAACTCATTAACCAGTTGTTTCAAACATTCAGCTACACACTTAATATTTCACATATGTCACTCAAAATGTAATTTTGTATTTACAATCAATTACAAAACGTTACTTTTTCAAGAACTTTCATACTCATCAACTGTGCTGTACTCAAAAACTTCATTCTTTTTACCCAATTTCTGAAAATCGGCTTCTTGTTAAGCATTATTACTGTAGTGAGCACCGGTTTACTGAACGTGTGACAGCATTAGACTATATTACACCAACTAATTTAGCAAAAATTGAATCTGGATTCGGCACTATATAGTCTATAAAGGATCTTGGTGGCTTGCATGTATTCTTGAGAAGAATAATATTACAAGCGACTATAAAGTAAGCTTCCTACATCCTAAGGGACCTTCTCTTCCTTTCATCCTCAACCGAGCGACGTATTGAATGTGCCAAGTGAGACCATTTTGCAAAAAGTAGAGCCAGTTACTGCAACTGGGAGAGTTTGTACTCTGAGCAAGGAAGAAATGAAATTGTCTTCACTCAGTTTGGAGAAGAACTTATTTTAAAAGTTCTTGAAAAAAGTAACGTTTTGTAATTATAAAATTAAATTTTGAGTGACATGTGAAATATCAGGGTGGCCACTCTTCGGACATATTGAAAATCCCTGACTTTTCCAGGTGAATTGAAAAGAAATTCTAGACCAGTAATTTTAACATACTTGTAAAATGCATGCACGTCAGTAGTAAAGAAAGGGGTGTTCTGCACGGAAGGCGGAGCGCGGAGCAAAATGGCCGCCATCTTGAATTCCGTAATCCTGGACGGGGGTGTAAAAGGTGGGGAAAATGAAAAAATGTGGGGGTAAAAATTTTGGAGAAACTTTTTTTTTTGGGTGGCAACGATGTCGTAGTCTTGTACGAGGGGTTGAGGGGGAAATAAATTTTTGGAATGAGATTTTTCTAAGTACGGAAGAAACTTTTTTGGGGATGGCAACGGTTGAGGTTCTGCACGGAAGGCGGAGCAGTACCATCAGCGCCCCCTAGCGACGGAAAGTGGAACTATCGGGGATAGAACTTAGAAATATTTGTTGTTTCGGTTGCCATAGCAACACCTGGGGGGAGAAACTATTTTCGGGGTGGCAACGCTTGGGGTTCTGCGACAGTGGCGGTATGGAGCCATCAGCGCCTCCTAGCGGCGAAAAGCAGAATTAAAATTGGGAATTTTTCTAATAGTTGAGATTTTTTTCTTATATTTTTTCGCAAATGTAAGTTTTTTACTTTTCAAAAACCGCACTTGTGCCGTTTTCTCTATGGGAATTAACATAGGTTTTCACACTTGTGCTATTTTTTAATGTTTTTTCACAAAAACATACTTTTTACTAACAAAATTTCGTAAATGCAAGTTTTTTTCTTATATTTTTTCGCAAATGTGAGTTTTTTACTTTTCAAAAACCACACTTGTGCCGTTTTCTCTATGGAAATTAACATAGGTTTTCGCACTTGTGCTATTTTTTAACGTTTTTTCACAAAAACATACTTTTTACTAACAAAATTTCGTAAATGCAAGTTTTTTTCTTATATTTTTTCGCAAATGTAAGTTTTTTACTTTTCAAAAACCACACTTGTGCCGTTTTCTCTATGGGAATTAACATAGGTTTTCACACTTGTGCTATTTTTTAACGTTTTTTCACAAAAACATACTTTTTACTAACAAAATTTTGTAAATGCAAGTTTTTTTCTTATATTTTTTCGCAAATGTAAGTTTTTTACTTTTCAAAAACCACACTTGTGCCGTTTTCTCTATGGGAATTAACATAGGTTTTCACACTTGTGCTATTTTTTAACGTTTTTTCACAAAAACATACTTTTTACTAACAAAATTTTGTAAATGCAAGTTTTTTTCTTATATTTTTTCGCAAATGTAAGTTTTTTACTTTTCAAAAACCACACTTGTGCCGTTTTCTCTATGGGAATTAACATAGGTTTTCACACTTGTGCTATTTTTTAACGTTTTTTCACAAAAACATACTTTTTACTTGTAAAAAACTAACAAAAACGTGTTTTTAAAGTAGCAGAATCGCGTGAATTGGTGTTTTAAAGTAGCAGAATCGCGTGAATTGGTGTTTTAAAGTAGCAGAATCGCATGAATTGGGTGTATGGGAATCTTGGGGGTTTAAGGGGTGTGTTTCCTCAACCATTTCGGTCTTGGAATTGAAAGAGGTCGGTCAGGATGAAGCGAGTTAGATTTCGTGAGGAGGTTTACATTATAGAGGTACCCAAAGATGAAGATCGCAAGGGATTCTGGGAAATTGACGCCCAGCGTTTCAGAGAGCGCATTTTAAGATTTGGCGTTATTTTTAAATTTGTATATAAAAGAGGCGAGAAGAGCGATTAGTTTATTTAAAGTCATGTCTTCGAGAAAGGAGGTTATCGCGACGTGTGTCTATCTGATTACTGTTTTAATAGTATACATTACAACGGAAGTTTTGATTGATTTAAATATACCAAGGGATTTTATTCTGCATTTAAACGAATCTGTGAATATTTCCATGTTGGAATGATGGATGGAACCTACCTAGACCCCAAGCACCCCGCAAGTTTCGGAGGAGTGGATAGCATATACTGTACTCTTCAAGGAAAAGTACCCAAGAAGGAAATTCAGAATTGGTTACAAGGTGTGGATGCCTATACATTACACAAGCCAGTTCAACGGAAATTTAAAACCAACCGTGTTATAGTGTATTCTATAAATCAGCAATGGCAAGCCGATTTAGCCGATATGTCAACGCTCAGCCGACAGAATGATGGATTTCGCTACATCTTAACATGCATTGACATTTTATCCAAGTATGCATGGGCTATACCCCTGAAGCACAAGAGAGGGGTAGATATCGTGAACGCCTTTCAGACTATATTTAAAGAGCGCATTCCAAAATCTCTGCAGACGGATCAAGGTACAGAATTTAAGAATCAGAAATTTCAAAAATTACTTAAAGAACATCATATCAGGTTTTTTACAACGTTTAACACCACAAAAGCATCTGTTGTTGAGAGGTTTAACAGAACCCTTAAGACAAAAATGTGGAAATACTTTACCAATCAGAATACTTATCGCTATTTGGATGTATTGGACTCGCTGATGGATAGCTATAATCATACCTATCACTCCAGCATTAAGAAAGCCCCTGTGAATGTGAATTCGGACAATGAACAAGAAGTGTGGTTTACGCTCTATGGTAACCTGCCTAAGGGCGTATCCAAATGTATTTTAAATGCGGGGGACACTGTGCGAGTATCCAAGATTAAAATGACTTTTGAGAAGGGGTATGAAACAAATTGGTCGGAAGAATTATTTAAAGTGACAGAATGTGTGAAACGAGAACCTGATGTATACAGAATCCAAGATTTACTAGGAGAACCCATACAAGGTACCTTTTACCTGCAAGAACTACAAAAAGTGAAAATGAAAGAGGAATTCCCCATTGAAAAAGTGTTAAAGAAGCGTTTCAAGAAGAATAATATGGAATACTTTGTAAAATACCGAGGTTATCCCCACAAGTTTAATCAGTGGATACCTGCCTCTGATTTATCCGCCCTATAAAAGCAAGGAACGCCTGTTTCTGAAATCAGTTGATACGATGAGTTTCTACGTGACACTTCCTAGTGATAGCTCGATGTGCTACTTTCCTGAGAATAAAATTTCACATTTTATTACGAGATTACCCACCCCTATAGAGCTAAAGGGAAGCTGGGAGATTGGAATTACAGAGTTTTTATACCCCCATACATGGATGAATATAACTGCCGAGAACAATTTTATTGGATTTGATCTAGGAGACGGTAAAATGCTTGTACGTAGAATACCAGCGGGATATTACGAAACCATCCCAGACATTTTGAAAGCTATTTTCATCAAAGACCACCAAAACAAGATCTCCTTTCATTATAATCCTGTTACGAAACGAGTACGCATTAAAGTAAAGAACAAAGCAAGAGTGATTTTAGACAAAGGAATGGCCCAAGTACTGGGTTTTAATCCCATGGTGATTGAATCGGACTCTCATTTAGAAACCAGTGTGGAAGGACCCTACGTTGCAGATGTGAACGCTCATTATCATGTACTGTTTGTGTATTCCGACATTGTGGAACCCCAAATTGTGGGAGATGTACTAGCACCCCTTTTACGCATAGTGAAAGTGGCCGGAAACGATGGTGAATTGGTTTCTCTAACATTCGACCGCCCCCACTATTTACCTGTGAGTAGAAAGATGATTGACACTTTGGAAATCGTTATAAGGACGCACACAGGCGAACTCACGCCATTTGAACGCGGACGCTCGTACGTGAAGCTACACTTTCGCCAAAAGTATCTCTCATGATGTATGTGCCTTATGAATGTTGTCAGAAATCTTTTGAAGACTACTATCTTCAGCAAACCGGTAATGGATTGGATTATTATCAAGGATCTGCATTTCAAAAAGGATATGGATTTGGAAGTTTGTTTCGTTCCTTTTTTAGAGCGGCTGTACCCATTCTAAAATCGGGTGCCAAAGCCGTGGGAAAGCAAATATGGCAGAGTGGACTCAATGTGATGGGAGATGTATCCAGAGGAGAAGATTTAAAAGTGGCAGCCAAACGCCATTTAAAAGAAGCAGGTCGTAATTTAACAGACAAGGCTGCAACCCAGATGAAGACTATGATTGGTTCTGGAAAAAGCAATAAAAAGAGGAAGCGATCCGAGAATCACTTCATTCTCACTTCAGCAAAGAAAGCGAGAACACGAGATATTTTCTCCTAAAGATGTCTATCCATAAAGATTCTTCACCCTGTACCAAGAGCGAATTGGATTTATTCGTGACCCCACCTACTCAGACAGCTATAGAAAAAGGACATTTCATCGAATACCACCCCCTCTCTAACATACGAGATGGAGGTCCCGTGGAATTTAACATATCTGGAAGCGGAGATGAATATATGGATCTGGGTTCTTCCTTTCTATACGTGAAAGCAAAGATTGTGAAATCGGATGGATCGCCTATAGCCGACAAAGAACCCGTGGCTCCCGTGAACTTATTTCTACATTCCCTGTTCTCCCAAGTGGATGTGAGTTTGAATGACCGAGTTATTTCTTCAGCGACCAACACCTATCCCTACAGAGCCTATATAGAAACCCTCTTGAACTATGGAGCCGATGCCAAGAAAAGTTTATTGACCTGTGAATGTTTTTTAAAGACACCCATCTGAACAATACCAACCCTCTTGCAGAAAAGGATGCTAACGAAGGACTGAAACAAAGATATGAATTAAGCAAACAAAGCCAAACTGTGGATATGATTGGACAGATTCATTCGGACATTTTTCAGCAGAATCGCCTTATATTGAATTTAGTGGACATGAAGATAAAGATGACACGTAGCAAATCAGATTTTTGTTTAGTGTCTAGTGCTGCCAAACCTGATTATAAAGTGATGATAGAGCATGCTTCCATGTTTATTCGAAAAGTGAAAGTGGGCCCCGGCGTATTACTGGGACATATAAAAGCCCTGGAGAAGCACACGGCCAAGTATCCCATTGACCGCGTTCTGTGTAAGACGTATTCTGTTTCTAAAGGCAGTTGGTCTTTTATGCAGGATAATGCCTTTTTAGGTGTGATGCCTAAAAGAGTGGTCGTTGCCTGTTTAAACAATGCGGGTATGAATGGACAGTATGATTCTAACCCTTTCCTGCTAGGTCATTACAACGTGAATTTTCTATGCGTCTACGTGGATGGACTTCCAGTACCCAGCAGACCCTTGGAATTGAACTTTAACCAAAACAACTATATCCGTGCCTATCATACCTTATTCCCTGGATTTAACCAAGACAAAGGAATTCATCTGACCCGAGACGAATTTGCAAAAGGATTTACCTTGTACGCATTTGATTTATCACCTGACATGTGCGATGGCCCTCATATGAATCTACAGCACCAAGGAAATTTACGATTGGAAATCAAGTTTCCGGAAGCTTTAAAGGAAACCATCTCCATTTTACTGTATGCTGAATTTGAAAACGTGGTTGAAATTAACAAGTCGAGACATATTTTGTGTGATTTTGCCAATTAATCATGGAAAGCCAGCAACTGGATAAAGCCCTCTCCAAGAATCCTATAACCAAGGACGTATTTCTGGGCGTTTTTCCGAGTGATTTACTACCCCAAGACATTGTGACATTCCCAGCCTGTTTGGTTGCCAACGTGGACGCTTCGACCGATCCAGGAAGCCATTGGGTAGCCTTCTACATGCAAGATAAAGACTCGATAGAATTCTTTGATTCTTATGGACACCCACCTACAACCTTTGAAGGACCCCTCTCGGACTTTGTTTCTACGTTCCAGCACCAAGAGTACAACCCCATGCCTCTACAAAGCAATGTAACAGCTGTTTGTGGACACTATTGTATCTATTATTTGTATTCAAGATGTCGCGGATCTTCTTTGAAAGACTTTTTATTACCCTTTGACGTTACCCCCCCACGACGTATGTAATGATGTTAATGTATATAACTTTGTAACCAAGCGCTTTCACATAAGTGCACCTTTTTACCAATAAATATGGATGTCAACATACTGATCTTGTTATTTACGATGGAGTTCCCATCCTTACAACACCCCTTTACTATGGTTATTTCGGGTCCCACAGGATGTGGGAAGAGTTTTTTTGTGCGGGATATGATTAAACACAGGCGGGATATGTTTTCACCTGCTCCGGACAAAATCGTGTGGTTCTATGGGATCCACCAGCCTTTATACGATGAAATCCCAAACGTTTTGTTTGTGGAAGGATTACCTAAAAACTATCAAGAGTATCTGGGATTGAATACTCTCTTTATTATAGACGATTTAATGAGTGAATGTGGTAACGATAAGCGATTAACCCATCTGTTTACGAGAGGAAGTCATCATTTAAATCTAAGTGTGGTGTTTATTACGCAAAATTTTTTTCATAAAGGGAAAGAAATGCGTGAAATTACTCTGAATGCCCATTATCTGCTACTCTGCAAGAATCGAAGAGATATGAGCCAAATCATGCATTTGGGAAAACAACTGTTTCCCAGACATCTGCCTTTCTTCCAAGAAGTGTACGAAGATGCTACTCGAGGACCTTATTCTTATTTGTTTATAGACCTGCGCAGTGAGACTCCAGAAGAGATGCGTTTCCGCACCTCGATTTTACCCGATCAGACACAATACGTGTATAAACTGAGACATTAAACCTTTTTCGAAATGGATAAATGAATACGCATGCGCAGTATTCTCTCAGTTGTGAAGATGACACTCAGCAAGCAACAACAGAAGCAATTACGGCTGCTTCATTTATGTCCCACCAAACTACGAAAGAACTTGTTAAAAAAGATTCCTCGTTCCTGTATAAAAGCCATCTGTGAGTGTAGCCTGAATACATTAAAGGGTAATATCCCACTTACGACACAACAAAAGAGCAAACTTCGACATCACAAGACTGTTTTACGAGAATTGACAGACAAGCGTAAGCCACTGTACCTGAAACGCAAGCTTATTATTCAGAAAGGCGGTTTTCTGAACTTACTCATCCCAGCAGCCCTCAGTGTGATTACAACCCTTTTCAATGGAGCACGCTAAAAAGTATGCCTTGGTTCCTGAAGACTCTTTGTCTAAACATGTTGCTACAGAAAAGTATAGAACCCATTTCGATAAGGAAATGGCTCGTATTCTCAACAGTTCCCTGAGTGATGATGATAAAGTGAAACTTTATTATGAACTTTTACAAAAGAAAATAAAGATGGATTCTTTCAACACACGTATACGAGTGTCTCACAAGGAACCTCTTCTGAATACGCAAGTATCGTACAATGACCTTCTCAATACGCAAGTATCGTACAAAGACCTTCTCGAGAATATGGATACAGATATGGATACAGAGATGAAAATATCCGAAGATGCCCTACCAAAGCAGAACATCTCAAGATATGAAGATATTATTTTAAACAGTGTTCCCCGAACCATGAGAAACTATGCCAGCAATTTATTGGATATTATAAAAGGCCATCCTGACATTCTTTCATGGAATGAAAAAGGACATATTTCGCATCATCAGCAGTGGATTCCAAAGACTAATATTGGAGATTTATTTAATCTGATATTTGGACAAAAGAAAAGAACTGTAACAGGACAACAAGTGTTTTTAACAGCTTTAGATGAACTGAATATACCTACTCACTTTGTTAAAAACAAAAATTTGTATAATCAGCCTTATACTCCTACTCCACCTAAGGCAGAACCTGTAACATCCCGTTATTTAAAATGGGATAATTATGAATAATAATGAATAAAATAATGATTGATTATAATTACCTGTGTAGTGCTTCCATTCATAATCACCTGTGTATTGTTTTCATTCTTTTAACTAAGTGTGTGTGTTGGTATTGTATACTACCATTGCATACTACCCATACGAAACAAGTTTCAGTGACGTCACTGAACATGCCCGTTCTTGTCGAGCGGGGGTCACGCACGCGTGAGAAGCGGGTTGCAGGGGATTGGTAGAGCATGTTTGTTACGTCAGCAAGTGGGAGGGACGAAACATTAGTGTGGGGGATTGCGTTTAAGATAGGTTACTTGCTCGTTAGATTCTATCCTGCCAAGTTGTATTATTTCTATTAACTGCTATCATGGCTTCTTCTCCTCGAATTATTCGATTTGAAAATAATGGATTAAATGTACATTACATTCGACAATTTATGGACCAAGCTACAGCAGATGATATCTTTAAACAGTTGCAAACATTGGACTTTAAAGAAACCAATGTGGTTGTGCATGGACGATCTTATACACCTCTACGTAAAACCCTTGCCTTTGGAGATGCTGATCTATCTTATGCCTTTTCGGGTACCTCTGTTCCAGCCAACGAATGGACTCCCCTGATGCTGGATATTAAAAAACATGTGGAAAAAGCATGTGATATGGAATTTAACTATGTGCTTTTAAACTATTATCCAAATGGTCAAGCTAAAATTGGAAGTCATAAGGATAATGAAAAGGGTTTGGATGCTACCTATGCCATTGCCTGTGTCAGTTTTGGAGCAACTCGTCGCATTATCTTTGAACGAAGCGGTGAACAGTCTATTACTATCCCTTCTAAGCATGGTTCCTTGTATGTCATGTATCCTCCCACGAACGAACTTTATTCTCATCGAATTCCACCTCAGCCTGATATTTCTGAAGCAAGAATTAGCTTAACGTTTAGAAAGCTGGTTTCATGCAGTAAAAAGCGTCCCCTGCCCAGTATACAAGAGGATGAGCTTCCATCTCATGACTGGTTACAAGAATATGTATCTAAGAAAGACCCACCTCCTGCCTCCGAAAATATTGGCTTATGGGATCTAAACTGGTGCTACTTTGCAGCTCTGAATAGATTTAGACATCAGTTAAAGATTCATATTCGTGAATTCAAAGAAAACAGAGGACAGTATTTCCCAACACCTCGTGGAATTACCATGAATACCGATACTTGGTACGCATTTACCAACAGTATTTACTCCAATACCAGTTTTGTTGCTAACAACACACTCTTGGTTATGTTTGAAGAGGAGGATTGTATTCTGCAACAACTATGCAGAAATGGCAATGATGGTTTTAGCTTAAAACCCATTTGCATTAAATTAAGTCCTGATCAACTGCAAAGACTTAGAGATTTTATCCCCAACATATCAGATGTTTTAAAAGAAGTTTTATAATGCCAAACAACTGCCATTCAAGAATGGACATGAAGCGGATGACGTCATTGTCTGACTACGTCACACGCCCTTGGCGCCTTTTACAGAGGGGAGTGCCCTGCATTGGCTACTTTTTTAACCCGCTGTACCACTTTTTGGCGATTTTAAACAAGTCCTACTAGTTTTTTGGCGAGATTTCAACATATCTTTTGGCGAGTGTTTTCGCAAGGACTCTTTACTTTCTGCTAGATACCCGTAGAGAGAGGTCGTCGCTGTTAACCATGTCTTGTAAACGTACTTTGTCGAATGCTACGGATGACTCAGCAAAGAGAGTCTGTTCTCAGCGTATCACATTGCATTCATTGCCTCCTACTTTGTTTCATCTGGGTGGTGATATTTTTGCCAGTGCTGTTTATTTTATTGGACAAACACGGATACATATTCGTAAGTTTACAACAGATGCTGATGGGAGTCTGAAACCTACAAAGGAAGGTGTTTCCCTCTCCACCACCGTATGGTTTGCTCTTCTCACCGAGTTGGAATCCCTAGTCAATCTCCTGAAAGACGATATGCTGCATATCATACAAAGAGATCTCTGTATATCCCGACATACACTCCAAGGAGAGCCCAAACTGACATTTCAGCGTATGTTTCGAAAGAAAGACTCCTCCTTCCAGTTCGTTCCAGAATATGTGGTTCTAAGCCTACCTGAAACTCTGCAATTGTGTGATTACATCGATGCTATTAACATTCAAGTCCAAGCCAGTGTCATTTCTAATACTTTGGATTATTTCGTGAAACGAGAACTTAGCAGCTATTCAGTGTCAGTCAGTGTTTCCAATGGTGATCCTGATAACCCTCAAGGATTTTATGAACTTTGATCTGCTTTATGCATTCATTTAAAAAACTGTTTAATGGAAAAAATATCCGAACTTTTCGAATGTTTTGCCTGTACAGCTGGGTACGATGACGCATCGAGCCACGATTGTGTTTCCTTTATCGAACTAGATAAATACCTACAATACGGACAACAGGCTCTGTATGCTTTGGATTGGTTTCATGTCGCCTACCAATTTACCAGAGACAATTTGGATAATCCTGATTTTGGAGAACTGGTGTTTATCCATGACTTTTTTCAAGTCATTCATATTACCGAACTTTTTCAAACGATTCAAAATCTATGTACAAAAGAAGAAGAAGAATAATGTATATATATATATATATATATATATATATATATATATGTAAATATTTATTTATTTTTTTAATAAATGTGTGTTTTTTTAACTTTGCCTTTTTCTTGGAAACTACAGATACACACCTTTCAGGTATTCGTAAGAACTTGGTAAAAAATATTTCTTTTTCAGGTATTATTAAGAAATGCAAAACGCATGGTATACATCTTTGTTTCAGCTATTAGCAACTTGGTAAAAAATATATTTAAACGAAAATGTAGAAACATAAGAATTTCTTTTTCAGGTATTATTAGGAAATGCATACGCATAAGAATTTAAATGGAAATAAGTACTTGGTAAAAAATGCATTTAAGCGCACAAGTACAAAAACATTTGTTTCAGGTATTAGCAACTTGGTAAAAAATAGATTTAAACGTAAATGTAGAAACATAAGAATTTCTTTAAAAGAGCCTCTCCCAGCAGAGAATAGCATTTCGCGATGGTCCAACACAAACATTCTATGAGTCCGTAAAAAACTGTCCCCACCACAGATGTTAACAATAGCAGCGAGAGCAGTTCTAAACAGTCGACCCAACCCAAGTCCAACAGGTGTAACACATATTAGGAAATGCAAAACGCATGGTATACATCTTTGTTTCAGCTATCCAGGATTTTCTTTTTCAGGTATTATTAGGAAATGCAAAACGCATGGTATACATCTTTGTTTCAGCTATTAGCAACTTGGTAAAAAGTATATTTAAACGAAAATGTAGAAACATAAGAATTTCTTTTTCAGGTATTATTAGGAAATGCATACGCATAAGAATTTAAATGGAAATAAGTACTTGGTAAAAAATGCATTTAAACGCACAAGTACAAAAACATTTGTTTCAGGTATTAGCAACTTGGTAAAAAACATATTTAAACGTAAATGTAGAAACATAAGAATTTCTTTAAAAGAGCCTCTCCCAGCAGAGAATAGCATTTCGCGATGGTCCAACACAAACATTCTATGAGTCCGTAAAAAACTGTCCCCACCACAGATGTTAACAATAGCAGCGAGAGCAGTTCTAAACAGTCGACCCAACCCAAGTCCAACAGGTGTAACACATATTAGGAAATGCAAAACGCATGGTATACATCTTTGTTTCAGCTATCCAGGATTTTCTTTTTCAGGTATTATTAGGAAATGCAAAACGCATGGTATACATCTTTGTTTCAGCTATTAGCAACTTGGTAAAAATATATTTAAACGAAAATGTAGAAACATAAGAATTTCTTTTTCAGGTATTATTAGGAAATGCATACGCATAAGAATTTAAATGGAAATAAGTACTTGGTAAAAAATGCATTTAAACGCACAAGTACAAAAACATTTGTTTCAGGTATTAGCAACTTGGTAAAAAACATATTTAAACGTAAATGTAGAAACATAAGAATTTCTTTAAAAGAGCCTCTCCCAGCAGAGAATAGCATTTCGCGATGGTCCAACACAAACATTCTATGAGTCCGTAAAAAACTGTCCCCACCACAGATGTTAACAATAGCAGCGAGAGCAGTTCTAAACAGTCGACCCAACCCAAGTCCAACAGGTGTAACATATAGCCTCAAGTTATATCCAGATACAGAACCACGCTCTGTTAGCAATATCCCATCTTTCCCACACTGACCATATAATGTTTTAACGTAAGTATCCGCATTCACGCGAGGTGGGGAGGGGTAGATCTGTCATCGTGATTTAATGCACTCTGCGGTTTTTAAAACATGTTAGTATTGAATGATACCCCTATGGTAGCCTATGCTAGTAGTACACTTGTAAAATAGCACACGTATTAAGCCATGTTGGTTTAAAGAAACTCCTATGGTAGTATACACATGCATAAAATAACACGCATATTAAAACATGTGGGTTTAAAGAAACCCCCTATGGTAGTAGTACACTTGTAAAAACATATGCATACAGACATTGGTATCTGTTATTATTTAAATTTAAGATTTTATCGCTTCCTTTCATTAACTTGTGGGATTCATAACACACAAGTATTTCAGGTATAAGCACACTTTCACGATTCTTTAAAACATGTTAAGATTGAAAGGTACCCCCATATTTATTAAAAATATTTAATTTTGGGAATATTTATTGAAAATATTTATTTTTTAAATTTTTTAAACTCCAAGATCGAAATAGTTGGGGAAACACACCCCTCCTATACACCCAATTCCCGAGATTCTCGAGATTCCCATACACCCAATTCATGCGATTCTGCTACTTTAAAACGTGTTTTTCTTAGTTTTTACAAGTAAAAAGTGTGTTTTTGAAAAAAATCGCAAAATGTCACATTTTTCAAAAAACGCATTTTTGGTAACACTTTTGCAAAAACGCACATTTTTTTTAAAAAAATGTAAAAGTGCGAAAACCTATGTTAATTCTCATAGAGAAAACGGCATTTTGAAAAAAAATCGCAAAATGTCACATTTTTCAAAAAACGCTTTTTTGGTAACACTTTTGCAAAAACGCACATTTTTTTTACAAAAAATACACAAAAGTGTGAAAACTTATGTTATTTCCCATAGAGAAATCCAACAACTCCAAAACCACAATTTATTTTAAAAACGTACATTTTTGTTGTTTTTTAACGTTTTTGAAACTTTTTGTGAAAAAACGCTAAAAGTGACATTTTCTTAAAATTCATGTTCGATCCTCTTGGCATACCCATCATCATACGATATTTTCAAGTATCTCACCCTACAAGATTCTCGCAGTTCACTTCGTAACCGCGAATAGGAAAAGCACTCTTTTCTTAGAAGGCGGAGGGATATTGACATGACCTCGACATGCCTTCAGCATACTCCTTAGTATGCCCTTAACATGTCCTTGGCACGCTTCTAGCATGCAATAACATAGACCTTAATTACTTTATTTCATTATCCTCATTAACACCTTTAATTCATTTAGAAAAAAGAAAAAAAATACGAATATTTCATACTTAATTAACTCATTTAGAAAAAAAGAAAAAAATCCCAATTTTAATTCCACTTTCCGCCGCTAGGGGGCGCTGAGCATCGCTGAGCCTCTGTTGGTGTTGCCACCCCCAAAAACGTTTCTACCCCCAGGTGTTGCTATGGCAACCCAAACAAAAAAAATATTTCTAAGTTCTATCCCCGATAGTTCCACTTTTCGTCGCTAGGAGGCGCTGATGGTACTGCTCCGCCTTCCGTGCAGAACCTCAACCGTTGCCATCCCCAAAAAAGTTTCCTCCGTACTTAGAAAAATCTCATTCCAAAAATTTATTTCCCCCTCAACCTCTCGTACAAGACTACGACATCGTTGCCACCCAAAAAAAGTTTCTCCAAAATTTTTACCCCCACCTTTTTTCATTCTCCCCCCCCCCTTTTACACCCCGTCCAGGATTACGAATTCAAGATGGCGGCCATTTTGCTCCGCGCTCCGCATTGCTCCGCCTTCCCTGCAGAACACCCCTTTCTTTACTACTCACGCCCCTATTTAGTTACAAATTTGATTAAAGAATCTTAACAATTTAACTCCACTATCCAAAAAAAGTTATATTAAATCAGGAGAAAAAAATACACATTTTTCATTTTTACAAATAAATTTTGACATTTTTAATAAAAAATATATGTAAATGCAGCAAAATTGGACTACTGAAATATTTAAAAGAATTTAATGGTTTTCACTGAAGACAATAAAAAGAAATAGTCTAAACTGATGTCCTAAAATATGGGCATTGAAAATTGCTCACAATGACAGACATCATTAAAGTTATGCAATAACTACACTATAACATGCCACAGCCATTGAATAATTAATGTCAATTCAACAATGTCAAAAGAATGTCATTAAAATAGAAAAAAATATATTAAAATGTATATAATATTCTTGGCGACATTTGTCCAAAATGGAGCACAGACTCCGCATTTTTGCTTTTATACGGAATCAAATAGACACATGACAACCTTTATTTAGCGGTTACGCGTACAGCATAATACTTGGCGAAATTTTTCGAAAATGGCATACAAACTGGGCAGTTCTGTTTTTATATGGACAACTAGTAAAAAAAAACCAGAGTTTTCACAAAATTCCCTGACTTTTCCTGGTTTCCAGGTTGAGTGGTCACCCTGAATATTAAGTGTGTAGCAAATTGTTAAAATTGAGAAGAATATATGTGGGCTGAATTTTTGAAACAACTGGTTAATGAGGTATGTACTAAATGTATGTCATTCTGTGTCAAATCACTTAATGGTTTGAACCTTGATGTTACGAGGTGATTCACCTCACGTTCGATTTGAACGCTAAAATACGGCCTATAATTGATCTCAAGTGGTTAAAACTGAAAATTAAGAAGTAATTAATAAGATTTGAAATGAGGACACGGATTAGATTTAAAATAACAAAATAACAAGTTTATTTACAAAATTAACATTTAAAAATAAAAACATGAAGAAGTTTTGCTCAAAACACATGAGCTCCCAAGTGAAACACAAGTTACTCCCTTAAAGTACGAAGACATAGCAAAGTATCAAAAACATCATAAAACCTCTTAAAATTAATTCTATTTGAATAAAAATCCCAAATACATCATAAATCTTTGACGTGTCGAAGAAAACATTACTTTCCTTAAGAAGCAAAAATCGAGAGAGGAGAAATTCAAAATCTAAGTAAATGCATGAAAATCCAATAGGCCTACCTTCGGCTCTGGGTCCAGCAAGGGCTCGGCTGCGGTGACATCTTGGAGTTCGGAAGGAGCATCTTTTTGCTCCGTCAACTCTTGAAAAACCAAACTCACTTCACCAGCTCGCAAGAGGCACTCACCATTCCTCCTTTTGCAAAAAACTCTCTCCAAAAACTTGTAATATCAAGTCTCCTCCCTCTCAAATATTATTTGCTGACAGGATTTAAGCCCCCTAAATATTACTGGTGGACACTTGGCTTCCACTCTCAGTGGCCAGTCCGTGACAGCAGGGCTTGGTCAGTCGCCCCTGAATTATTGCTGGCTGGGATCCCACGCTCCTGCGTGAACCCCCGGGCTTAACTGCGCCCCCAACGGCCGCTTACCCCCCGGATGCGTCTTCCTTCATCTTGTGCTGGACCACCCACATGCAGTCCAAGCTCCACTGACCCTTCCCTTTGCGGGTGGCCAGGAGGGAACCTTATACCTATTGCGTGAAAAGCCAGGGGCCATCTTTTGTAGGTCGCCATCCTCTCCACTCTTTAGCAATGTTACATATTTTTGTAAAACACTATGTAACATTCACTCTCCTTTCCTATGTTTTCTTTTTTTTTTTTTTTTGGAAAAAAAAACAACTGTATCAAAAGAAAAACTGTAACTATAAAAACAACATATACCATTGAAACATCCACTTCAAAAAAAGAATACATATTAGCCATACAATAAAAAACAAAGTAATAATAATAATAATTTCTGAAATTCAGATTGCAAAATCATGTAACAGTTTTTTCCTAAATGTTTTGTTGAACGTCAAAAGTTTTATTGTGCCCAGTTCATTCTGTTAACACCAAAACTCCAGCACATGTTTTCTAGCAAGTTCATAGTTCGCGTTCCCACGTTTAAAGTCTGAGAAAATGTCATTGAACTTTACGTACACACTTAATTTTGTAAATAAACTTGTTATTTTGTTATTTTAAATCTAATCCGTGTCCTCATTTCAAATCTTATTAATTACTTCTTAATTTTCAGTTTTAACCACTTGAGATCAATTATAGGCCGTATTTTAGCGTTCAAATCGAACGTGAGGTGAATCACCTCGTAACATTAATGGTGCCGTGACCAGGATTCGAACCTGGGTTATTGCGGGCTGGGATCCCACGCTCCTGCGTGAACCCCCGGGCTTAACTGCGCCCCCAACGGCCGCTTACCCCCCGGATGCGTCTTCCTTCATCTTGTGCTGGACCACCCACATGCAGTCCAAGCTCCACTGACCCTTCCCTTTGCGGGTGGCCAGGAGGGAACCTTATACCTATTGCGTGAAAAGCCAGGGGCCATCTTTTGTAGGTCGCCATCCTCTCCACTCTTTAGCAATGTTACATATTTTTGTAAAACACTATGTAACACTTGATACCTAAAAAATTGATCATTTTTGGTATAGCGATAGTACTAGTAAAGTTTATAAAAACTGTAAAATTTCAGATTATTTAGGCTCATAGATTTTCAGTTATTCACTTTTTAAAAAAAGCAAAATTTGGCAAAGTCTTGAAATCTTTAAACAGTTGTAGATCAAAAACTATTTGAACAAGAGAGCTTAAATTGGTGCCGTCTTTTGTTTTCGGTAAGCCTTAATTTGATATACAACATGATTATGGTATTTAACTCTTTTTTAAAATTGGAGTTTCTAAAATAATTACAAACTAAAAGAGAAATTGTTTTTAGAAAATCTAAAAAAAAAAAAAAAAAAAATTTTTTTTTTTTTTAAGGTTTCCAAAAAAATTTCAAATTTGAAATAGCATAGTCACATATCAAATTAAGACCCATTAAAAGCAAAAATAAAATGACTCCAATTTGAGATCTCTAGGTCAAATAGTTTTTGATCTACAGCTGTTTAAAAACTTCAGATTTCAAAACTTTGCCAAATTTCGCTTCAATAACTGAAAACTAAGAGCCCAAAAAATCGAATATTTTACAGTTTTTGTCAGCTTCACTGGTACTACCATTGTACCAAAAATTATCATTTTCCATGATGTCAAGGTTCAGATCATTGGTTGATTTGCCACGGAATGACCCTTGATGAATATTCAACTTTGCAGTATTTTAATTTCTTAAGTTTTACACCATATGAAATATTGTTTAAAAACAAACTAATTATTCTTTGTAATCAAAGTGTAATAGAGGTAAGTTATAGTGCAGGAACATTAGGCGTTCTGCATTTTCAGGTTGCAGCCTATTACGTTTTGGTTCATAAACATTTCCTGTTTCTTTCTGAAAATAAAAGTTCACTATCAACGCTGCTAGCTGGTGCAGACAAATACTTTCTTGCTATCTTTGTAAATATGGCACAAAATGGAAACATTTTCTATTTTAAATTGGCATAAAATAGAAATATTACCTTTAAAAAAATCAACGGTGGTATCATACGACTGTAATGATTTTTAAGAGTGAACACAGTGAGTAAGGGCACAAAGCACAAATAGAATATGTTCCTAGATGCACAGAACACAAACTGCTATAAAATGAATTAAAAAATTTTCGACTAATTATATTTCTTTTAAGTATATTTTTAATTTTAATTTCTAAAAATTGCAAAAATTATAATTACTACGTTATGAAATATAATTTTGCGTATAGTGTTTTAAAAAAAATTCTAAGAATTATGTGTGTTTTTATTTCTTTTAAGTATCATGTTTATTTTATTTTAAGGCTTTTATTACTTCTTCCAAAAATTTCTTCCAAGTATCAATTTTTTTTTTATTTTCTTAAAGTATCAAATTTGTTTTAATTTAGTATTGTGTTTTTTAACATTTCACTCCTCTATCAACTTTTTTTTAACTTTTTCTAAGTAGCGTATTATTTCAAAATTTCTTCCTAGTATATTTTTTTTATTTCTGCAAATAACATTAAATTAATTATAAAAAATTTATACTTTAAATGAATAAAATAATTTTAATATTTAACTCTGTCTAAGCAGAGAATAAATGAAAACGTGGTCATATTGCATTTGTTATGCATGCATGTTTATTTCAAATCCTGTAAAATCAAATTATTCTTTTACATGTTTTTATAGATTTTAGTTTTAGACATGTATAATTACACTAAATGAAAGATGCTTCATTTATTATTATATCGATTAAATTTATTTTATTATAAACACTAACCAACACCAAGTAAGTATTTTTATTTGCAGGTAGGTTATAAATGAAGCAACTTTCATTTAGTATAAGTATACTGTCTTAAGTCTAAAATACATAAAAACATGTAAAAGAATAATTTATGATTTTACAATACTTGAAATAAACATGCATGCATGACAACAAATGCAATCTCGGACCACGTTTTCATTTAATCTCCGCTCAGACCGTATAAAATGCGAGCATGGATGCACATACCACGATGCTGAAAACATGCACTTTTCCCGTTTGCTTTTAGAGCAATATCTAATGCTAAAAGTAATATATGGATAAAGCCAGGAAGATAAATAAAATAAAATAAAAGCTAAAGCTAAATATAATTAAATAAGTTAAAAATGTATAAATTAAGCAACATGTTAGCCTAACACAGGAAAATCAAGTTCAAGATACAAACCTACAAACACGGCGGGAAACGTAAAGAATAACTGCACTCAGTGTTGCCAGATACACAGAGCTTATGGCTTCATCCGCTGAGGTAGAAATGAGTCCGTTCTGGAAGCTTCCAGAATTGCGTGACGCCACGTCCGACCACCGAAATGAAATAGCATCCTTCGATCAGAGATATAGGTAGACTGCGCATTGCTATTCAGAAGAGATTGAAAACATGACCACTGCATGTATCACGTGACTTATGGTCAAACACTCCCAGACTTGGCGACTTTTTGCAGCGCTTGGCGCTATGAAATATTTTTATTTTCACTGGAGTAAAAAAAACAGTGCTGAATACCTCTTACGTTTCTGATGTATTTCAAAATACATATTGGTTAGGTCCTAACTGATCAAGTTCTATTAATCATAGTAACATGAAATTTGGCATGTCGTTTTCTTTTGTGATATATTTTAATTTTTTAGCTAGAAGGTCCAAATTTAGTATTTCGTTGTCTTTTACGGTGCATATTGATTTCTTAGATTTTGAACCTATATTTCACCTCGATGATAGCATCAGCAGCGGTTAGTACTTGGGAGAGTGAAGATAAACAAGAAGGGAGATCCCTGACCACCTGTGTTGGAGGACAAAGCTGATAGGGGATTAGCAAGAGGCCCCAAGGGGATGGAGGAGGAATGGTTATTTTTACGTATGAAAAATGGTAATTTTAGTGTAATATAAACGGTATTTATAACTTATGATAAAAGGTATTTATAATGTATGATAAACGGTAATCTATGAAAATGCCTTCGGAAAAAGGGTTCGAGAACAAAGCTGAAAGAGGATTTGAGCAGGGTGGTTAAAAGAAGGGAGCGATAATGGTTATTTTTACGTATGATAAATTGGTATTTTTAACGTAATAAAAACGGTTATTTTAACGTATAATAAACAGTAATACATACGTATTTAAAACGGTATTTCTACATACGGTATGTTCATACACGGTAATTCATACGTATGATATACGGTATTTTTATATGCCGTTTACTCATAACGGTATTATAACCGATGTATTACCGTTTATCGTATAACACATACGAAAATATAACGTATAAACGGTTTAACAACGGTTATAATACCGTATGTGTGTTACTTGGGTTTTTACGGCAGTTATCGTGCTAGCAGACACACAATGAACAAAGTCATAAACACTTTTCAACTATGTTGTGAAGTGTTAGAAATGACTCAAATTCTTAGTATTACAAATACTGATTATTTTCTACAAATAGTAATCAATAGAATCATGTTTGACGGAAAACGGAGGACCCATTAGGCTTGCACTATCACCCCTCACCTATCCATCATTGATGAAACGTCATGTCCCACATCCAATCATTGATTGTTTATAAACCGGTATGGTACGATTGTTCCTTGATTGAATAAGTGCATCGCCAATGTGCATTGTTTTGTAGTCCCTAGTCACAAGGACTTTAACCTCCGGTATGAAAATGATATGTGTACTCATGACATTACTTGAGCAGAAGGGTATGATAATAATATAAAAAAAGAAAAAGAAAATGCAGCATACAAAAAACAAGCGCAACCTTCCGAAAGGAAGGGGATTTGAAAATAGCGAAGAAGTGCTGCCCTCTGTAGGAAAACAGAAAAACAAAAGGAGAGTTGAAAAAACGTATCTTTAGAGATACGAGAAAAGTATAATTTAAAAACGATAAAAGGCTAATAAATGAGAAAAACAGGGATGCGGAAGGAAGGATGTATTATAAAGCTTAGGGGGGGGGGTCAAAAAGAACAGCCCTGGGACGCTTTTGTTGCGATCTGGGATCGTAGTCAGGAAGGTTAAAGAGAGCTTCGTTATGAATGCTCGGAATACTCGTATTTTGAAAACATTTCTTGGAGTGTTTTTTAATGGTGAATTTGATAGTCTTGATATTTAAGTCTTTTCTTATAACATCATTTCGTAAAAATCTGGGGGCTTTACGGATGATGCGCAAGATCTTGTTTTGCTCAATCTGAATTTTTTCGATGCTGGATTTGCATGCAAATCCCCAAATTGGACAGGCGTAGAGAAGAATAGGCTGAACGATGGATTTATACAGAAGGATTTTGTTGCTGAGATCAAGATTTTTGGAATATAAAAGATGTTGAAGGGATCCGGAGACTTTCCTGGTTTTCCTAATAACATAATTTAGGTGCACTCGCCAAGTAAGTCGGCTAAGTAAAATTTGGGGGGGGGGGGGTTGCATGCACTTTAAGTTTGGGGGTGGTAAATTTTCCATTATAGGGCAATCATAATCTTCCCCATTATAAACACCAGACCCACACAAACGCTTCAGAAAATTATTTTTCTCCAAACCTTTCACGAAAATTCTGGGGTATAATATGAACAATATTTCTAAAATTCCTCGCAAACATTTATAGGGTAGATTTCCACTATCCCACTTCAAAAAATGCAGATTCCTCATAAGCCTTGAAAAAGTTCGTTGTTCTTTCTCATTTAAAATCTTCCATTCACAAGGGGCCTGAAAAGTCCATACTCCCCGAAGACCATCCGATAAAGAATAAAAAGCTAATTCTTTAATGACATAACAGTCTTTGGAAAGTTGAAATCCCTCAAAATCAATCACCGTAGACATACTCCTTCAGAACTGATGATGCACCCTCAAATTTTGTGAAAGACTAATTTTCCTTTAAATATAAATAAAATAATCCATGAATCAATTCCACTGCAATCAATTCCACCGCAGACATACTTCTCTCCAACAACTGATAACGCACTCCCCAACAACTGATAAGATGCATCCCCATGTTAAAAGTATAGCTCCACATCTCCGCACGACTCCCCATGTTAAAGGGGTAACTCCCCACGACTCCCCAAGATTCTATACTTTAATATGACTTCCCTGAGTTAGAACTCTTGTTTTCTCTCTACTAACAATAAGCAAGAATTTCTATTTCTTTGAAAGCTCTACCAGTGTATATAATGAGATTGTGGATTGAGCTTTTAGTTTTCGAAGTATAGTGGTTATAATTTCGATATTTTAGTATTTTAACCTGGGTTTTACGATGGGTGGGAAAGCTGTAAAATGTCACAAGTGTTGCAGCTCAATGTGTTTACTTGCTCTTTGGTGAAATATTGGTGCACAAGCACAATATATTTTGTTTTGTTTAAAAAAAAAATTGGATGTTAAACAAATTTGAAATGCTTAATGATGGTTTGAACAGAATCGATGGAAATATACATATTCAAGTACGTATTTATGTGTCACTAGGAAAGTTCATAGATGAACTTGAGTCAAAAATCTCGTCAGATATATTGTATAAGTTTAATTAATATACCGCTAAACAAGTTAGTAAAATAATGTGGGAGCTGGGTCAGTACAAACAGCACCTACTGACTCCACCACCCACAACTTGTGAACTTAATTTCAAAATGCCCAAGAGACATAAATTTAGCATGTTTACCATCAAAAATGTATCAGCAATAACACCAGGTTCAAGATTTAAAGGAGTTCCCAGTTTAGGAGAATTAATCCTAAATGATGTACAATGAGTAAAGTAAAATATGCAGACACAAATAAACAGGCTCATTTTAACACAAACTTAAATATTGATTTATTTTTAGATTTTTCAAAGAATTCAACATTTGCATTTTAACTTTCAATTATAAATAAAACTTCAGAGCTTCACTTATTAGACACATTTAACAGTGCTCTGGTAAAAATATATATGTTGCATAACAAGTATTCCATGTATTTATAATCATACGATCTTAAATCTTTCCAAATTTAACTTTAAATATTTTAATATGAGCCATTTTTGTTATTAAATTTAATTTCATCATGCCAGTGCCATTTCGGAAACATTGTTTCCGGAAAAAGAAAATTTACCTTGATACAAGATTAACAAATTTTTGGAGCTCCGTTTCGCATCAAAATATCACGGGTTTTTAGCTGGTAATTCAAAAAGTTCACAGGGCGAAACCAACGTAGATTCCAAAATCTTTAGAACCCGAACTTCCGTATACAATGCCTCGAATTGAACAAAACCGTCATTCTACGCTCTCAATTTCCAGAGTCGTCATCGGAATGTTCCTGGAATGAAAAAAAATATAATTTAGAATAGATTTGCATCAGGATAATTAATGAAAGGTTCCAGGCTCCTCTTCTTCAGCTCCAGATGAACGGCAAGCCATTTTGGCCAAAGCCTTTTGTCTAAAAATTAGACAAAACTTTCGATGCGACCTTTCAGTCGAAATGTTCCAGCACCAAGAGAGCGAAAAATGGGTCCTCTGAGCCCACGCAAGTTCTCTTTCGCAAAAATGCGCCTCTTCCTGATTGGACGGCGCGCTCACATAGCAACTTCACATCCAATACGTCACGCTCCACGGCCCGACACTAAGTCTAGACAATCCAACGCTTTCTCGACGAAATGCGCTTTTTAATGTAATTTCAATGGAAACAAGTGTTAGTAAAAACACTGTACTGGCACGAACGGAGAGAAGGATGTTTCTCTCGCAGAAAATACAAAAAGGCTCATGGCGCAGAATTGCGACATGACAGCTCTCCCCTTCCGGGAGGCAAAAATTTTCAGAACACAGTGAGGAAGATTTTTCTCTCACTCAAAACACAAAAACACAAAATTTACAAGGAGTTTTAGGAACCTGTAAGTGTAAAATAATTTAATACAAAATTTTGGGCGAGAAAAGTGCGATCGTTCACCTCTCTCAAAAGCAACAACACTGTAGATCTGAATGACTGGCCAAGCCACTCATCACCACAGGTAAAAACCAAAAGAAAACCAAAAGGATGACAAGGCGTCACCACATCTTAAAGGAACCTTTACAAAAATTCACATTTATTACACTAAAATTCAAAAAAAAATTTGTCAAGGCAATTTGCCTGACAACACACTATCTCAATCATCTACATTGAGATCAACCAGGTGATATGAAAATAAAATATGATATGATATGAATTTACAAAACTTAACAATATAAACAATTCAAAAATTTAACATTTGTCACTTTCAAACACACAAGTGACACAAAACAATTATTTTTAATTTTCATCAAAAGGTTAAATATTTTGAAAATTAATTTCTAAATTAAATTTGTCATATTCAGGAAATGAGATTCTTCACTCATTCAAAAATGTCTCACTTTTTGAGAACAAGGTCACTTCAATATTTCCATTTTTCAATTTCAATTTTTCATTTCAAAACTTTCATTAAAATCTTAACTTTCACATTAAATTACTTTCAAATTCAACATATTAACTTTAAATTACATTTATCTTCAATTTTTCACCCTTTCATCATTTATTCAACAATTTTAACATTAACTTTAATTCAACTTATTTTGTCATTAAAACAATTCAGAATTTTCTTATTCTGACACACTTTCATAAATTACTTTAAATTATTCATTTATATTTACATTATTTAATTTATCTTAAAATTTTCATTTACTTTACTTTTAACAACTTTCACTCTGAAATAACTCAACAAGTGCCAACTTCATGTCACAAAAGAAAATTTTACATTTATATACATTTGTTTACTGAGAGAGAGAGAAGGAGAGAATTTTCTCCTGAAATTCACGTCAGTTATGTAAAAGAGCAGGAACACATCTAAAGAGCAAACTCGGCGGGGACTAACGAGTTGCCAACAGAAAAGGGAGTGTAGAAAAAGGAAAAAAAATACTCGCGTGCAGGAAGCAATTGCAGCAGAAACAGGACGCCAGGACACGCCTCAGAAGCACGGATATCATCAAACATTTTTGGGCAGCTTGCGCTGATCCCAACATCATCATCATCTTCTTCATCATCATCATCCTCATAGCTTCACCAGTTTCCCACCTGGCCAAACACAACCCTCCTAGGTAGGCTCGGAGCAAGTTGTCGTCCAGGACTCCAGTCCTGCCACAAAAGTTCGGACAATTAAATTGCTAAGCTGCTTCTTCATCTGTGATCCGTGTAGATTTGTCCAATGTTTGCGTCCACCAGCCAGCCTTCAGAAAAAAAAAAAAAGGGTGCAGCATACGAATATGATGACTAACTGAAATTTGTGTAGATGTTTGAAAACTGCTGGTAAAAAAAAACAACAATGTGAAATGGAATTTCAAGAGAACAGAATTTCAACAACACATCAGCCAAAAATTTCACCTCTCCCAGCAACAAAGTTTCAAAACATTTTTCAAAAGAGATCATTTACTTTTGATCTTCAAAACTTTTAATTTCATTAAATTTTCAAAAATTTTCAAATTCAAACTTTTCATTTTCACTTTCAAATTACTTAATTTATTTCAATTACTTTATATACTTCATATTTACTTTCAATTTTATTTTAATAAATCATTTACTTTTCATTATTTATTTATATATTTTTTTCTTCAATATTCAAAATTTTCCTCCTTTTTACTTAGGGGAACAACAAATTTACCAACACCATTTTAATTATTTTCATTAATGAACTTAAACAAATAATCAAACATTCTTTTACATTACAACACATCAATATAATCAAAGTCAATCAAGACAGGACTCTCGAAAAAATTTTAAAGTCCAAGGAGAGTCAGTTAACAAAATTACTAATTAACAAAATTACTTATTATTTAAATTATAATATAAATATTCATAAATTATAGTTCACAAAATCAATTACTTATTTACTTTTTTAACTTAATGCAAGATTTCCAATAAATTTTAAAATCACAACAATTTTTTTCATAAATTCTATTTTAAAAGACAATATTGAAATATAACTTAAACAAGTATAAACTTTAACTTAAAATGAAATCTTTTCTTGCAAAATTTAATTTCTGTAAAATTGTGAACTCAACCAAAATTTAATATTGTGAAAATCTTTGACCATATCTAAGATTATAAGGTGTACGTGTATTTCTGTTTGTCATGTAATACTGATTTTGGTGTGGTGTATAACTATTTCTAAAATTATTGTTGTAAATGATTCTTCCATTTCCTCTATTATCAAGGTTATTTGAATTATTTCTCTGAACATATTGTTGTCTTTGATTTGTACGACCATTAGATCTAGTATGAACAGCATTTTCATTTACCCTTTTATTTGGCAAATTAAATCTTACTCGTTTCACAGTTTTTTTGTTTTGAGATTTATCTCCAGATCTTGTTAAACAAGATTTTAGTTTCACAGAGTCTTTCTCAGCGGTGATCACAGGAGTAAGTTTATTTGTCTTAGAGTTCAATTTTTGACTTTCATGAGTTTGTTTTGAAAATTTTTGCAATTCCTCTCTTCTTGGAGGTAAAAGAGTCAGTCTGTTCACATGAACCAGTTGTTCATTTTTGGGATTCATTACATGTCTGATTAAGAAATTCACTGCAGATGTTTGTTTTATCACTTTAAAAGGACCTTTATTAAAAGAGCTCAGTTTTCTTGACTGGCCTTGAGGCAAAAAGGGAGTGTAAAGATACACTAAATCACCAACCTTAATATTGGGCATCTTTGCTTTCTTATGTTGTTGTAAAATTTGTGAATTTTCAGCTTTTTCCAAGTTACTTTTTACTACATCATATGTTCTTTTAAGTCTGAATCTCATGTCTTCTCCATAATCATATGTTGATTCATATGTCGGAGGTTTAAATCCAGTGATCAAAGTATTTGGAACTGTTAAATCTCTACCATAGAGTAAATACGCAGGCGATTCACCCGTAGAAGCATGTATGGCATTTCTATGTGCTAATAAAGCAAAATGTATCAGATTGTCCCAATTATCTTTATCGTTATATGCAATATTTTTCAAGGATCTGATCAAAGTACCATTTAATCTTTCAACACAACCGTCTACAGATGGCATGTAGGCAGTAGTAGTATTCTTTATTATTCCTAATTTCTTATAAAAACATCTTGCTGTTCTAGAAACAAAATTCGTCCCTTGATCCGAGACGATGAATTTAGGTATACCATGCTGAGCCATGTAGTGCTCTAAGCAACCTAAAATGTCTTCAGTTTTTATTGAAGCCAAGGGATATGCTTCAGGCCATCTTGTAAAATAGTCAGTTATGACTAATATGAATTTATTTCCAGATCTTGATATAGGTAATGGTCCGACACAATCCATGGCGATACGCTCAAATGGGTATGTGGACTTCGAAAATCTTTGAATGGGTGCTTTGTTATTTCTAAAACCACGATTTACCACACAAATTTCACAAGATGAAACATAATTTTGGGTTTGGGAATACATTCCCTGCCAAAAGTATTTTCTACTAACAGAAGCTAAAGTTCTTCTAAATCCACAATGTGCATAAGTGGGACAGTCATGATGTAACCATAAAATTTCAGACACAAGTTCTTGCGGAACAACAACTCTTTCTTGTTCTTGATGTCTACGCTTTGGGTGTTTGTGAGTACACCACAGAATATCATCTTTTCTAAAAAATACCAAAGTTTGTGGGTAAGGTTTTATATTTTTATCTAAGAGATCTATAATTTTATTGCACCTTGGGTCAGATTTCTGAGCATTCTTAATTCTTATGAGCAAGGTAGGACAAGTAAATGTTTGTTCCAATTGACCAATTTGTATGTTATTTTCATTTTGCATTTCACTTTCATTATTATTAACAGCACAAATTTCATTTTCTTCATTTGTATTTGCTGGATTCAAATTGATTTCTGATTCTCTTCTATTGCTACTATTAGTATTGTTTACATTATTAGAACTTTGAGAATTTTGATTTACACTTGGAAAATTTTGATTAACATTTTGATTTATAACTTTATATTGTGACACGAATCTTTGTGGAATATTGTTAATAGTATTTGTACATTCATCTACATTTCTTGACATATAATCAGCAACAACATTTGCTTTTCCTGGTTTATGTACTATTTGATAATCAAATTGTGATAAGGATGCAATCCATCTAGCCAATCTAGATGTAGGATCTTTTAATTTAAATACGAATGTTAGTGACTTCTGGTCACAAAAAATTGTGAAAGGTTTTCCAATTAAATAATGTTTATAATAGTTAGTAGCCCAAACAACAGCTAATGCTTCTCTTTCGACAACACTGTATTTACATTCTGCTTCACTAAGCTTTCTGCTTGCGTAAGATATTGGATGCAAAATTTTATTCTCATCTTCTTGAGACAAATAGCTACCTAAAGAGTGATTTGATGCGTCTGTATGTAAAATAAATGGTTTTCTAAAATCTGGAAGGGTCAAAATAGGTTTTGATAGAAGTTTTCCTTTTAAAATTTCAAAAGATTTTTGAGCTTCATTAGTCCAAATAAATTTCTTTTTACTTTCATTATTCTTAGTTTTCAATAATTCTGTTAATGGCAAAGTCAGTTCTGCATAGTCTTTTATGAATTTTCTATAGAATCCAGTGAGTCCAAGAAATTGTCTCACATTCTTAATTGATTTAGGAATTTTGAATTTCTCTACAACTTCCAAATTATGAGTATCAGGTTGTACTTTTCCATTTGATACCAAAAATCCAAGATACTTAATTGTTTTTCTGAAAAAATGGCATTTGCTTGGTTTCAATTTAAGACCATGTTTACTTAATCTTACAAAAATCTCTTCTAGTTTTTTCAAATGTTCTTCGAATGTTCTTGAAGCAACTATTATGTCATCTATATAAATTCCAGATATGCCAGCCAGCACCAGAGACATCAGTCTCTGAAAGGATGCAGGCGCATTCTTAAGACCAAATGGGGTTCTGGTCCATTCAAAGTGGCCATCAGGTGTTGAAAAAGAAGTCTTCGGATAATCATCAGGATGTAAACACAATTGGTAAAATCCACTGGTTAGGTCCAGGGTAGAAAAATACAAGGCTCCAGACAAGTTATCGATTAATTCCGATATATTTGGAATCGGAAAGTTCTCAACAATAGTGATCTTATTGAGCTTTCGAAAATCCGCTACCAAACGGTAACTTCCATCAGGTTTCTTAACAAAAAGCACTGGAGTATTGTAAGGTGATGTACTGCGCTGAATGATTTTTGCATCAAGGAGTTCGTTTACCTGGCGTGAAAGTTCTTTCTGTAAATTGTGTGGAATGCGGTATGGCTTCTGTCTAACAGGTATGTTAGATTCAAGATTAATTTCGTGCAAAATAGTGTCGCATCCAGACAATTCTTTCATATTTTTAGCAAAAACATATTTATATTTACTTAGTAATTTTAAAAGCAAAGATTTTTGTGCATAGTTCATATGTTTAAGATCAAAATCTCCTCCCCATGCATCAAATGTTTCATTTTCTTCAATACAGTTTTCAATGTCAACTCTATTATTTATGTCAATATCAGATTCATGGATGTTTTCAAAAGTTCCCAATTTCATTCCTTTGTTAATGTAAACAATTTTTTCAGATGGGTTTGCAACTTTAGCATACAAAAAGTCATTTTCAGGAATTTTGTGGATACTTCTGGCTACAAAAATTTTGTTTGCAGAAAATTCTTTATTATTGATAGGTTCAAGCAAAATTGTCGTGTCTTTTTCAATTTTGTAATTTCTTTTTAATTTAATAAAAGTTTCCGAAAATGGTTTTAGAACACATTTGTTGAAAGCTTTGGCAATCCCTATTGCCTGATTTTGTTGTGAACTTCCTTCATCATGTTTATCACAATCTGTCTGAGATATTTCATTGTTACTGGTATTGTCTTTTGTCAAAAATCTGTCTGTATATACATTGTCATTCATCTGTCTTTCATATAAATCATTTTCACATTCATAATTTGACCTTTCATTTCCATTTGCATCAAAATCTCTAAAATCAACGTCTCTAAATTCATTGTGAAAATTGTTTTGTTCAAATAAATATCCATTATTACATCTATTTTCATAATTTCTTGAAAAATTTGTGTCTTTGAATCTATAATCTACATCATTTGTAAAATTGTAATTTCTTCTGTCAAAATCATGGCTTATTGCATAACTCTCGTCTGGTTTAAATTGTACATAATCAGAAATCACAGTAAAGCTTTGTGATTCGGTAAATTCAGTAAAGGGAATACTACAGTACAAAAAATTCACACGTTTATGTCTATAAGTAATTGTCACTTGTTTCTCATGTAAAAATGTACTTCCTAAAATCATGTTGTACCTTCCTGGGGCAGGTGTATTTAAAATGCAGCATTCAATCACATCTCTTTCATTTCCAATGATCATGGGAAAAGAAGCTTTTCTCTCAACTAAAATATTTTGACTTCCAATTCCTCTCAGAATAGTGGATGTATGCTTTAATTGTACTTTTCTCGGATTGATTTTGTGTAAAGCATCACTATAGATAATGTTTATAGAACTTCCAGTGTCGATTAAGGCATTTAGTGTGACATCTTCAACAAAAACCTGAATAATAGGAAAATTGTTTTGGCAAGGAGTCTCGCTTTCAGTCATGTAACTAACTTCAGAATTTCGTCTATTAACTAATGGAGATTGAAAATTTTGTCTTCTGAAATTCTGTCTTCCGAATTGTCTTCTATTACCAAATCTACTATTAAAGTATCTGTTATTTCTTCTATATCCAAAATTATTGAAGTTTTGTGATTTATAATTATCAAAGGAATTTCTAAAATTTGAAAAATATCTTCTGTGGAAAATTGAATTTCTATATGAACTGTTACGAAAAGGTCTTCTAAAGAATAAGGAATTTTTTCTTGGAGAATAATTTTGATATGGACTTTTAACGTACCACTCTTCTTCCTGTGAGGCAACTGGAATTCTTCTTTGACTGAAACGGTTTCTACTTTCAGATCTTTTGGATGGTGTAGAAGTTCTGAAAGATGTTGATGGTTTATGTTTCTTCTTTACTGGAATATCTTCCCAATCTTCCTCTTCCAATTCATTTTCATTGTATCTGCTTGTAGAGGGCGTATCCATGAAGGAATCTTCAAAACTGGAATTGCTCTTTTCCAGATCTTCTCTTATTTCATTCAGTCTTTTCTTCCTTTTCTCTGAATTTTCACTAAATTTTCTTCTTAATTTCTCAAATTCTTTCTTCTTTAAATTTAATTCATTCTTCAACTCTTCAATTTCCTGTTTAGTGTCTTTTTCAATTCTCACTGTATTTATGTCCTCTGTCATTTCTTCCAGCTCTTCATTCTGTACTTCTTCTTCCAGAATGGCTATTTCTTTCGCAGCTTCAAATGACTGTGGATTTGCAGATAAGACGGCTTTTCTAAAAAGGCTTTTTAACCCCTTTTTAAAAGAGTTGAGCAAAATAGCAGTTCTCAAGGAATCTTCATTATCAGACACAACATCTTGCGGAAAGGCAACATACGATTCAGCCTCTATTCGATTTGCATAATCACGAACACTTTCCCCTGTCATTTGTTTACAGTTTACCAGGGAAGCGACATTTTTGGCAATATTTTCTTTTTTCATAAAATTGTCCTTGAGTGTATTCACTAATTCTGAAAAATTCGTGCTTTGGTTTAGTTTCGGGATGGATTTTATCAGTCTTTCTGCACGACCAGATAATTTCAACTTCAGAACGAAAATTCTGTCTTTATTAGACCACTCGGCATGTTCAGCAACCAGAAGAAATTTCTCCAAAAATTCGTGAAAAGATTCATTTGCATTGCCAGCAAAACTTGGAATGGATCCAAGGAACTGTGATCCAATTCCGACCTTCACTTTGTTAGAGTCTCTGACAGCGGAAGCTGATCTGCCAGAATTTGGAGAAAGTCGTGGCGGAGACACCGAAGGCACACGGTTTCGTGAACCAGGTTGTGTAGAGGAGTCACTACTCCTGCTTGCTCTCGTATTTCTAGATTTAGGCATTTCTTTTTTTTTTTTTTTTTTCACAAGGTTTTTCACCAAATAGATTCAAATTTATCACGAAACACAGTTTATTGTGGAAAAATGATTTCACTTTCACCAATATGTGATCAACAAGAGAATCTGACTTGATCCATTGAGTAACACAGTTCTTGTGAAGAGCAAGTCAGAAACACAATATTTGTGAAGTTGCCAGCACTTTTGCAACCAGCAAAATAATTTGTATGTGAAGATAATGTCAGAAAACACCCACTGAATTCTGTGTGATAATGCAGTGTCCAGCCAAGTAATAGTAGGAAAAACAACAATATTGTATGTGAATGTGCCAACAACTCTGATTTTTATAACTATCAGTAAGCCCAAAACGCTGATGACTGTGGCCACTGATTATGATATTTGTATGTGATAAATGCCAGTAATTCTGATATACAATCAGTGTATGTGAATCTGTCAACTCAAGCTTGTATTGATAATACAGTGTCGAGTCAAGTTAGTGTTGGACGACTAATCACCTCTGTCAACATAGGTGAGCAACCAATTGTATGTGAAACATGTCAAAGAAAAAAAAATTTTTCCTTTTCTTTTTAATATATTTGCATTAGCACAGCAACAAGAGACCAATATGTGTGCACTTAAGTTAATGTATGTGTTCTTGAAATTTTTAAATTTACTTTTTCCACATAAAATTTTGTGTGTATGACATATGAATTTGAGAAATATATGCAACAAATATTTTTCAATTACACATATAATCAGGTGCATATGGGCTTCTGTGCTTTTTGCACTTTCAACTTTATGACACATAAACAAAAATTTTCATGCCCATTAAACTCAAATATTTTGCACCACAAAATAATTTTCCACTTACTTCGACATGTTATTACTGCAATATATAATCACAATAAAAAAAATTTGCACTTTTTCATAAATTTATACTTCACTCACTGTAATACTCTGGGAAGGGATACGGCACCAATTTGTGGGAGCTGGGTCAGTACAAACAGCACCTACTGACTCCACCACCCACAACTTGTGAACTTAATTTCAAAATGCCCAAGAGACATAAATTTAGCATGTTTACCATCAAAAATGTATCAGCAATAACACCAGGTTCAAGATTTAAAGGAGTTCCCAGTTTAGGAGAATTAATCCTAAATGATGTACAATGAGTAAAGTAAAATATGCAGACACAAATAAACAGGCTCATTTTAACACAAACTTAAATATTGATTTATTTTTAGATTTTTCAAAGAATTCAACATTTGCATTTTAACTTTCAATTATAAATAAAACTTCAGAGCTTCACTTATTAGACACATTTAACAGTGCTCTGGTAAAAATATATATGTTGCATAACAAGTATTCCATGTATTTATAATCATACGATCTTAAATCTTTCCAAATTTAACTTTAAATATTTTAATATGAGCCATTTTTGTTATTAAATTTAATTTCATCATGCCAGTGCCATTTCGGAAACATTGTTTCCGGAAAAAGAAAATTTACCTTGATACAAGATTAACAAATTTTTGGAGCTCCGTTTCGCATCAAAATATCACGGGTTTTTAGCTGGTAATTCAAAAAGTTCACAGGGCGAAACCAACGTAGATTCCAAAATCTTTAGAACCCGAACTTCCGTATACAATGCCTCGAATTGAACAAAACCGTCATTCTACGCTCTCAATTTCCAGAGTCGTCATCGGAATGTTCCTGGAATGAAAAAAAATATAATTTAGAATAGATTTGCATCAGGATAATTAATGAAAGGTTCCAGGCTCCTCTTCTTCAGCTCCAGATGAACGGCAAGCCATTTTGGCCAAAGCCTTTTGTCTAAAAATTAGACAAAACTTTCGATGCGACCTTTCAGTCGAAATGTTCCAGCACCAAGAGAGCGAAAAATGGGTCCTCTGAGCCCACGCAAGTTCTCTTTCGCAAAAATGCGCCTCTTCCTGATTGGACGGCGCGCTCACATAGCAACTTCACATCCAATACGTCACGCTCCACGGCCCGACACTAAGTCTAGACAATCCAACGCTTTCTCGACGAAATGCGCTTTTTAATGTAATTTCAATGGAAACAAGTGTTAGTAAAAACACTGTACTGGCACGAACGGAGAGAAGGATGTTTCTCTCGCAGAAAATACAAAAAGGCTCATGGCGCAGAATTGCGACATGACAATAATGTGATATTTTGACATGAAATGTATGGTTGGAGCATCCAGATGAAATCATTGCTAAAATTAAAAGTACTAGTTAGCAATAAACAGCGAGTAATTTGCAGAGCTTTGAAAGCCTATAAACGAAACGAACGAGTCCGAAAAAATCGAATAAACTTATTGAACTTTATTGGAGTTTTATTTTCCAAAATGTTATTCACTCAAAATCTTTTCGGCTCCACCGGACTTGAGCCAATTTTTACTTTCCCTGCAATACATCTTAATGTATAGGGAAAGTATTGGAATCATGCCGAAAATCGCAACTCGAGTTTTTGGCGGTTTTACACGTTTTCAGACCTCAAGAATACGAAAAAACTATTTTTAGCATGGCGTCTGTGTGTGTGTCTGTGCAAAGTATACATCCAATCTAACTCAAAAACTAATGGACTGAATTTCATGAAATTTGGTAGGTAAGTAACTTGGATGTGACCCTGGTGCTGATAAGTTTTTGATACGATTCGGAAAAACGCCTCATAGTGAAGCTGAGATTGAGTCATTGGATATTAGTTGCAGCAAACACGGTAATCTAATTTTGATATATAGTTTTAAAAACGTCCAAAATGAGTAGTGGAGAGTGACACTGTCTTTCATCTTCTTTTTAATAGAGCAACTGAAATGATGAGTGACTTGGACATCGTCCCCAAAAAGCCTAGAATTATCCGAAGAATAACACATCGAGACAACCCTACCGTAGAAAGTGTCGAAGACTATTATCGAGTAGTCATCTACAACAAGACTTTGGATGAAGTTAATCAAGATTTGAACTCAAGGTTTGACGAATCCGTACTGAACATCTTTGATATTAATGTTCTCATCCCAAAAAATGCAGATGAAGAAGTCGAGGACAAAGCAAGAAAGCAAAGTGCTCTGCAAAATATATCACACAAATTTGGTTTAATTCTGGATGATCGTGGAAGTAAAAGTCTGTTCGAAAGTGCACTTCAAGGAGAGTATGAAGTGAAGAGTCAAGTTGGTATGAGTTTTGGAAGAATGCTTCTGTAAAAAAAGCCACAGAAGTCTTGGAATTTTTGGAGAAATGTGATCCAGATGTTTTTCCACGAATCTACAAGCTTCTCGCCCTTCAAGCTACATTCTCACTAAGTGTTGCTTCAGGAGAACGTAGTTTTTCGTCATTGAAGCGCCTTAAAACTTAGCTTCGAACGCGGATGACAGAAGAGAGACTTTCAGGACTAGCATTAATACACATCCATACCGACATTCATATTGATGTAAATAAAGTGATTGACACATTTTCAAAGAAACCAAGGCGGCTTGACTTTTCACTATAAACTTTTTTTTAGAAAGTTGCTTGTTATAAAAAAAGTAAAATAATTACAACGTTTTCGTAATTTAGATTTAAACTTGTTCTATTAAATACATTGTAAATTATCGTTTTGGTTGTTGTATAAATGTATATGTATTATATCCTTTATTAGCTTATCCTTTCTGTCATACTTAACTATAATTTACCCTAAACCATATTTCCATATAGTTAAATGATAAGCTCAACTTTAATTATTAAGTATATTAATATGACTTAAGAACAATAAAATGTATCTAAACTATTCAACAGCCCAAAATTAAAAATTTTCAGTGGCGAGTCCCCGGAACCGCACCCCCCCCCCCTCCCCGTAATAAAACTCTGGATCTGTCCTTGAACTTTACCCTTTAACTTAAAAGTAAAACTGTAAGATTGTTCATTATTTGTTTGAAGCTTATGAAAATCAAGCGAAAAAGGTTTCACTGAAGGAATGCTTTCTAATTACTATAAGTTTTAATATGTAGAAAAATCTCATTGTTGCAAAAATATTCATACATAAAATTGAAAGTCATGTGGCCTGTATCATCACGATCCTAAGCCTGTGATTGGTCAACAAGGTTTTCTTTACGTTATTATGCATTATTTACTACCATGTGATATAGAATTTATAATCTTATAATGATCAGCTATCGAAAATTTTAGGAACGGATATAAGTGGTCGGATTTCCATAAGGTATTACATTCCGCTTTACATAAAACAAAAGTGGCCTTTAACTGACCTTCCCTACAGTATTTGAGGAAATGGGATAATTTACCATTTGTAAATTGTACACAAAGTTCCCGAGTTGCATTAGATGATGACAGTCATAAACCCACTTGAACGTTTTGGAAAAAAAAATAGGCTAGGATCCTACAAATGGAATGTATAGCAATTTAACCAAGTTGTACACTCAATAGATACCATCAATCGACTGTGCAAAACAATGTGATATTGGACAGTTTATGTAGTGCATATCAGCGTTCTGAGGTAGTATAAGTTAACATTAGCCACGAACAAACTTTTCCTGCACATTTTAAAAACATGGATTAGGATTCTGCTTAATGGGTACATAACAATATCCTCAATTATAATTCAACAATTTCCATTAACTGACTTTTCCTTCACTTTCAGAAAAAATAGCATACTAGATCATTTGTGGAATGTGTAATGTCTCACGGTAGTATAACTCAATAGTGACTGTATGAATGAGTTCATACAAGGTAGGATCAAAAAGTTCGGGGACTGTGCTGATATCTCCAACCCTGATTGGAGGAGAGGGGAACTATTTTACCGTGGCGTAGAGGCACATGTAACTCGAGATGTGAAAAGGAAGAAACAGATCCGCAGTGCAGGGTTTTTCCAGACAATGCGTGTCAGTGAACTGTAGGCGTTCGCTTTCGTCAGAAACGAAAATGGCGTTTGAAGAATGTGCGAATATCAAATTCTGCCAGCGTTTGGGAAAATCGCCGACAAAACCATTGCACCTGCTGCAACAGGAGCAGTGCATCTTCCGGCGGCTGGCAGAATTTGATATTCGTACGTTGTTCTTCAAACACCATTTCCGTTTTCGACGAACGCGAAAGACTACAGTTCACTGACACGCATTTTCTGAGAAGACACCTGCATCTTCTTTTTCACATCTCGTGTCATATGTGTGTTTTGATCCTGCCTTTTATATGAACTGACTAGAGTAAAATATAAAACAATTTTAAATTTCATCAAACATATTTAGATCGTAAATAGCAAAGTTATTCAAATTCATAACAAGAACTTTGTCAGGTTATTACCAAATGTGTTTTACTGAAACTTTCAAAATATTGATTTAATATCAAATTGTGGAGAAAACATGATGAAATTATGTAATTTGGAAAAGTTATCATTTGAAAAGTACGTCTTTGAAAAAGTACACACGACCGGGAAAAACACAGAAATAGTAATACACATGAACATTGATTAGACATAAATAAAGCTTTTGAATAAGTATTAATTGAGGCCGTAAAAATACGAGAAAGGAAATTTTTTTAAAATAGTTTTCATAAAGTTATTTTGGTGGTAATTAATTTATCAAATAGTTTTTATAAAGTTACTATCCGAATACCCGTTGAAAATCAACGATCTCGCAATAAGCAACCCCTGAATATTGCCATTTCTTTAATAATTCGCATTTCATATTTATTCGGCAAATCGAATATTTTAGTGTGTGGAACCGTCTAAAGAAGAAAATATTGTAAATTTTACATTGCGCACGTCTTCCTTTCGAACTACCTACCAGTACATCAAATTAAAGTCTCTATCTCATTCCGAAGCATATAATTTTATCATCTCCCATTTCGAACGTTTTTCCGTGGAGCACACCCATAAATGAAAATTTTTGAAAAACTCTGTTCGCCTTGGGTTTCTTATCAGATGATTGGCCCATACACCAAATATAAAGCCTCTATCACATTTAAAGGAAACGTGTCTCATTTATTCCGAAAATCGAACATATTGGTTTTCGGCACCCCTAAAGTTGCACATTTTGGGAATCTGAAATTGCACAATTTCTTCCTTTCAAACTATCTACCAGTACATCAAATTTGATGTCTCTATCCTATTGTGAAGCATGTTTTTCTATCACTTCATATTTCCAACGTTTTTCTGTGTTGCACCCCCTTAAATGATAATTTTGAAACACTGTAATAATCGTAGGGGTTTTTTGACAAATGATTACCCCATATACTAAATTTCAAGCTTCTATCCCATTGTAAAGGAGGCGTTTTTCATTTGTTCTTCAAATCGAACATTTTAGTGTGCGTCACCCTCTACAATAGCAAATGTTGGAAAACTGAAATTGTACACTTTCTTCTTTTCTAACTATTTACACTATACCAAATTTGAAGTCTCTATCTCATTGCGAAGCATGCTTTTTTCTATCATTTCACCTTTCGAATGTTTTCCTGTGGCGTACCCACTTCCCTTAATACACATTTTTGAAAAACTCCATTGTTCTTGGGTTTTCTATTAAATGTTTCGCTCATATACCAAATATCAAGCTTCTATCACGTTCTAAAAGAAGTGTTTCTACTTCATTCCGAAAATCGAACATTTTCGTGTACGACACCCCTTACTGTAGAAAACATTGGAAAACTGAAATTGTACACTTTCTTCTTTCCAAACTATCTACTCGTACACCAAATTTCAAAGCTCTATCTCATCCCGAAGTATGTTTTCTTAATTCACCTTTCGAACGTTTTCCTCAGGAGCACCCCCTTAAACGAACGTTTTTGGAAAACTATAATTGTCTTGGGTGTTTTTAACAAATGATTATTCCATATATCAAATTTCAAGTCTCTATCAAAATTTAAAGGAGCCGTTTCTCGTTTATTCGGTAAATCGAACATTTTGGTATGCGGCATCCCCTTCAGTAGACAATATTGGAAATCTGAAATTGCACACTTTCTTCCTTTCGAACGATTTACCCATACACCAAATTTGAAGTCTCTATCTTATGGCAAAGCATGATTTCCTATCATTTCACTTTTCGAGCGTTTTGGTGTGGAGCACCCCCTCTTGAGAACATTTTCGAAAAATTCGATTTTTCCAGGGGGTTTTATCGAACGATCGGGCCGTGTACCAAATTGCAAATCTCTATCTATTCGGAAAGTGCCTAAAAAAAGCGTGACAGACATTTGGCAATTAGTATATGTCCTCTTCATTCGGCGTCCTGCTTGAATCCATATCTTTGTACTATAACCTTGATGAACATTTGATACGAATATCGCTGAAAACAGTAATATTACTTCGGAGGTACTCGCGTCTGGCTCACTGCGACTTGGCAAAAAACTCTACCTGCACCGTGAACCAATGGATTCACGGCGTTTCCTGCATGAAAGGCGATCTTACTTCTGTGCAAAGAAACATATTTAACCGCAAACTTCTCGACTTCTCGCTTTCAACTCGCTCCAAAGCAATATTCTTCCACTACTGCTCGGCATCATCCATTAAGACATTTCCGTCCATTAAGACAGAGCACACATTGAGGATTCCCAAAGCACTGTATCCTTTTATAAAATCATGAACGTTTCTTTTATTTAAAACATTATTTCAGTATTTAAAATTTTTTGGTAGAGAACGGTGATAAATAATTTCAAAATTAAATTATCCACACTTTTGAAGAACTGGTTTCAATTAGAATTACCCCAAAATCAAAAGGATGATTTGGGAAAATCAAAAGAAGGTTTCGCGCTCCCAATCAAGGTATGGTTTGGGAGCGCGAAGGTTAAACAGTGCAGATATCGGCTATTCAATACGAAAAGAGCGCATAATAATGTTACAACGTGTATCGTCAGGAATCGTGGGTGTACACTCAGGATACAGGAATGAGTTCTAATTTCTAAATAACTAACAAGTTTATTTACAAGTTTATTATTTACTGCATAAACAGAAACAATATTCATTAAAAAAGTGCTAAATACTACACTAATTTCCCAAAGCAACAGCTACTATTCTCAAAACATTGAAGAGTATCACCATTCAATGTAGATCGTATCATGTCATCTACTCTTCAACTGAGTGATGACTCCCTTTATAGACTCTCTGTAGAAACTTCTAGAAATCTCTCATAAATCGTAGAATATTGGTTATTTAGGGGTGCTTCTCGAAACTTCGAAAAGTCACCAAATGTCTTCAAATTGGCGATAAATTGCCAAATCTAGAAACCCCTTTGAGTTTCAGAACATGGCAACGGTAGATTCACGTCTTAGGAAAGGTTGCCTGTACGAGTGTTTTCTCAGTCTGATTTTCAAAAGGGGTTCCAGTGAGAGAGAGCATTTTGAACGTTCGTAACAATAGGCACAAAAGTGTTCATGTCCAACTATTATCTGCCATAAGATCGCAATTTGGGCATAGTGTTGTTACCGATTCAGTAACCGATTGGTAATGATTGAAGCATATTCAAAGAAACTGAAAACGTATGCGTCTATTAGATACTTGTCCCCACCGTAGTAATTTTTCTTTACACATTGTTCGGAGAGTAAAAACTGGAACAATTTTTTTTTTGTGTTTGTGTGTGAATGTGTGTAGAATGGACAATTTTTTAATTAAAAAATGTTGAAAAAATATAAATTCCTTGAAACAAATTACTCTTTAATATCTCTCAAAATAATGATACAACCTTCACAAAAATTGCGTCCACGCTTCGCTATGTTCTATTTTAGTTAACGATATACATAATTCATAAATTGTTTCATTTATTGCTTTTAAGTAAAAACCTTATATTCGAGTTTTTTTCTTTCAGAATTTTCATGAAATTTTTATTCACAGAAAATTAATTTACAATTAAAATTATCGTTTTATAAATTAGTACATTTACCAGCCGAACACCCGTTGAAAATCAATAAGGAATCACTGAATATTGTCATTTTTTTAATAATTCGCGTTTCACATTTACGCGGCAAATCAAATATTTCAGCGTGCGGAACCCCCTAAAGAAGAAAATATTGTAAATTTTAAATTGCGCACGTCTTCCTTTCAAACTATCTACCAGTACACCAAACTAAAATCTCTATCACATCCCGAAGCATATTATTTTATCTTCTCCCCTTTCGAACGTTTTTCTGTGGAGCACACCCATAAATAAACATTTTTAAAAAACTCAGTTCGCCTTGGGTTTCTTATCAGATGATTAACCCATTCACCAAATATCAAGCCTCTTTCACATTTAAAGGAAACGTGTCTCATTTATTCCGAAAATCGATCATATTGGTGTTCGGCACCCCTAAAATTGCAAATTTTGGAAATCTGAAATTGCATATTTTCTTCCTTTCAAACTATCTACCAGTATACCAAATTTGATGTCTCTATTCTACCGTGAAGCATGTTTTTCTATCACTTCATATTTCCAACGTTTTTTTGTGTTGCACTCCCTTAAATGGTCATTTTTGAAAAACCGTAATAATCGTAGGTTTTCTTTTATCAAATGATTACTCCATATACTAAATTTCAAGCCTCTATCACATTGTAAAGGAGGCGTTTTTCATTTGTTCTTCAGATCTAACATTTTAATGAGCTGCAGCCCCAGAATAGCAAATGTTGGAAAACTGAAATTGCACACTTTCTTCTTTTGCAACCTCTTACTCGTACACTAAATTTGAACTCTCTCTCATCGCGAAACATGCTTTGCTAGCATTTCACCTTTAGGATATTGTGTGGAGTACCCACCCCCTTATATATACATTTTTGAAATCTTGTCATTTCTATCAGATGATTCCCCCATATACCATATATCAATGCTCTATCACGTTTTAAAAGGGGAGTTTCTCCTTTAATCCGAAAATCAACATTTTGGTGTGATAGTGCGGCACCCCTTAAAGTAGAAAATATTGGTAAAGTGAAATTGTACACTTTCTTCCTTCCAAACTATCTACCTTACACCAAATTTGATGTCTCTATCGCATCTCGAAACAGGTTTTTTTATCAATTCAGTTTTCGAACATTTTGTCTCTGGAGCACCCCCTTAAACGAACATTTTAGAAAAACTATATTCATCTTGGGTGTTTTAGTCAAATGATTAGCCCATATACCAAATTTCAAGCCTCTATCAAATTTTATAGGAAGCGTTTCTCATTTATTCGAAAAATTGAACATTTGTGTTTGCAGCACCCCCTAAAGCAGGAAATATCGGAAAAATGAAATTGCACATGCTCTTCTTTTCGGATTATCTACTCGTACACCAAATTTGAAGTCTCTATCGTTTCTCGAAGCATGATTTCTCGTCATTTCACCTTTCGAACGTTTTTCTCTGGAGCACTCCCTTAAATAAACATTTTTAAAAATATCTTTTGTCTTGGGTGTTTTCATTAAATGATTAGCCCATATATCAAATTTCAAGCCTCTATCACATTTTAAATCAGGCATTTCTCAATTGTTCCGCAAATCGAACATTTCAGTGTGCTGCACCCCCTAGAGTAGCAAATATTGAATATCTGAAATTGCATACTTTCTTCCTTTCCAGCAGTTTACCCATACACTAAATTTGAAGTCTCTATCTCAGTGTTCCCCAACCTTTGTCATCCCGCAGAACCCTTTTTTGAGATATTTTTTTTTTACGGAACCCTTCGTTCAGTGGCACACCCAGATTTGATTTTGGGAGGGATGTGTCATATTACGTATTACATGTTATGAACAAGGTGCGTCTCTGCCTTTGTTATAAAAACTTTATATAAGATATACATTTGCATTAATTCAAACAAGAAGATAAATATTCCATATAAAGTATTTGTATTATACATACATATGTCATATGAAATTGAAAACAAAGAAAAACAAAATAAAAACAAAAATTAAAAAAATATTAAAAAAAAAATAATGACTTTGTTGTGCTTATTTATTACTGCACAATTTATCAATATCCGGATAGATCGGTGATAATTGGAGACGCATATCGTTTTCGACATTAAGTCGATTTCTATACTTGGTTTTTGTAACGACGTATGTAGAAAAGGATGTCTCACGAAGGTAAGTTGTTACGAAAGGCATCAATTCTTTTACTGCGCGTTTGGAAATTTCCGGATATTCTTCCATTAATTTTATCCAAAATGGGCCAGTGCCATCCTGTCCAAATGTAGATTTTAATGTGGTGTCGGTACATATATCTATAAGTTGCTCTCTTTCTTTAATTGGCAAGATATCTCCATCACTACACTCATTAAAAAGATTTTCGACCCAACTTAAATTATTGCAAGTAGGGGGAAATATTCCAAAAATGTCTTTTGCAATCCAGTTAAATGTTCCAAAATATTATTCTTTAAATTCTGCTCGAATGCGACATTATTGGTTCCCAAGAAATCGTTTAAATTAGCAAAACATTCTGTATTATTTTTGGTGATACATTCCTCCCAAAGCTTGAGTTTCGATTTTATCGAGTTTACTTTTCTATTGACCTTAAAAATTGTACTATTTGGTCCTTGAAGTGAAAGCTTAACTTCGTTCAGGTACGAAAATATATCTGCAAGTTAGGCTAGATTTTGAAGCCAACTAGTGTCATTAAGCTTTCCAGCAAATTCACGTTCAGATAAAAATATTCGAATTTCATCATGCAATTCCCAGAGTCTGATTAGAACCTTTCCCCTTGATAACCATCTTACTTCAGTATGAAGAAGGAGAGTTTTATGCAAGCTACCCAGATCTTCGCACAATAGGGCAAATACCCTGGCATTTAGGGGTCTAGATTGGATGAAATTAACCATCTTAACGGCCTCATTAAGAACTTCGTGCAATGCTTTTGGTATCCGTTTAACAGCAAGAGCATGAATATGAAGACAGCAATGGCTAGCGTTGATGTCTGGAACTACTTTCTTTATTCGTGCTATTACGCCCTTTATAACACCAACCATAGTCTTGGCTCCATCAGTGCATATATGATGGCATAAATTCCAAGAAATTGAATGTTTTTCAAAGTAAGCATTAAGTAAATTAAATCTTTCTTCACCTGTTATTTGAGTTGGCAGAGCTTTGCCAAAAAGCATATCTTCCTTAAAATCGGATTCGTGTATGTATCTCACGAAAACTAACAAAATTGCTAATCCAGCCACATCTGTAGATTTGTCCATTTGCAAAGTAAATCCATCTTTAGCATTTTTCAAACGATTTACTAGTTCCGCTTCGCAATAATCTGACATATCTTTAATTCGTTGTGAAATCGTCGATCAATGGGACGGGGTCAATTTTGCTTGCAAATTTTTCACCGAACATGCATGTGATTAAATCTTTTGGCCAAGGCTTAATTCATTTTTCCGCAATCGTATGAGCTTCGCCTTGTTTAGATACGCGCAAACTAACTAAATAAGATGCTTTTAGTACATTTTTATTATCATCACAAACATACCTTTCAAAAGCATTCTTTTTCTGCTTTAGTTCAATACATTTTCTTTTAAAATATTCGCTTTTACCTTTTAAAGTTGGATGTTTAGTTTTCAAATGACGCTTTAACTTTGCAGGATTTAAACTGCTGTTGTTCACTACTTGCTCACATACTACACAAAATTCATTTGGCTCATTTTTTATCACCAATCCAAGTAAATACAAAATTCAAATAATCTTCATCATACTTTCGTTTTTTTTCGGCTTGTTGATCCGGATTTATTTTCTTCTTCAATATTATCCGCCGGATCTAATGTTGGCGGGAGCCTAGTGGAATTTTTAAGAGAAGCAAGAAGCTTGTTCTTGGGATTTTGATTCCAAATTCGCAGTTTTAAGCAAATTCTGCATTATATTTCTGAAGGATTTTAGGTTAAGTTAAAAAAAAAACACAATTTATTATAAAATAGTTAACTTACTACCGCTTACCTTTGTAAGAACTAAACATCAATAAATCCACTACACCAGGTATTTGAAAACTACACCTGTCCCCCGATTTACACGGAAGATAGGTTCTGCACAAAACCTTGTTAATTGAAATCTTGGATTTTGCTAAGTAAAATCGTGTAAAACGAAAATAACCCAAAAATGTGCATGATTCAGTCATTTATTTAAGTAAAACAAAAATAAGACATCTTAGAAAACTTAAAATTATACTTAGTTTATAAAACAACAAACATATGAATGTAGTAATATAACATATTTAATTCATTTTATATTAGGAACAAAGAACAAAAAAAAAAAAGACCCTTAAAAATTAATTATAAGTTTAATCACTGTCATCACTTTCATGTACTATCAGTCTTTTCTTTCTGATAGGTATGATGTCACTTTCATCACTTGAGCTTTCTTGATGCGATTCTGGCTCAATGGCTAACGAATTAGTCAAGATCTCGGGTTGACAAGACTTTGTCATGAAATCGGTAATTAACAATTGCGTAGGTTTTTTTGCTAAATCTTTATAGACCTTTTCATACTGATTTAAGCATTTACGAAGATCTCGCTGGAATCGGAGAGCTCCATCAACATTTGTGTCATATTGTAAGATATGGTTGCCCAATTTTCTTCCCAAATCAAGTCCTACGCTTATGATTCTTGCTGTGAAATCAACTGGTTCAGATTGCTCTTCATCAGAATCATTGTGTTCATTATGTTTGTTTGTTTCACGAATCATGTTGATTAAATCATCTTCATCCAATTCTTCATCAGCCATTATTTCTTCAATATCTGCCTGAGCTAAATCTTCAAAACCCTCTCCTCCTATAGTATGGGCCAACTCAGTGATCTGAGAATATTCATGCTCTATTGGTGATTTATCATTTCAACTTTCAACAACATCCGGCCATATTGCTTTCCAGAAGGCGTTGATCGTTGATTGTGTGATCTGAGTGTATGACAGTCCAACATGCTTAACACAATCTAAAATTGTAAATTTCTTCCAAGCATCCATCAGAGTAAGAGATTCATCATTCTTCATTTGTTCTAAGATATACCTGAAAGTTTGCTGGATGTACAGTGCTTTAAAAGTTGAAATTATCCCTTGATCTAACGGCTGTAATAAGGAAGTTGTATTCTTTGGTAGAAAAACAACTTTTACATTTTCGTGTTGTAAATCTGGAGGATGACCTGGTGCATTAACAATTAATAGAAGAGCCTTAAAAAGCAATCCCTTTTTAGTTAAATGATTTTTGACATCTGGAACAAAGAAGTTATGGAACCATTCATTGAAAGCTATGGCAGTGACCCATGCTTTTCCATTAGCCATCCAATAGACGGGAAGGGTTTTTGATATTTATTCCTTTGAATGATCGTGGTGATTTTGATTTGTTAATCACCAATGGTTTCATCATATAATCGCCAGAAGCATTGCAACAGAGAAGAACTGTTATACGACTTTTCGCTACTTTATGACCACTAGCTGATTTGTGAGCTTTGGCTATAAAGGTTCTTTCCGGCATTTTTTTCCAGAATAATCCGGACTCGTCAGCATTGAAGACCTGATCAGAAGTGTACGAGTTAGCGGCGATGATTTCAGCAAGTTTTGCCGGATATTGTTGTGCCGTATCCGAATCAGCAGATGCACTTTCACCTTTCATTCTCAAATTATGTAAAGAATGTCTTTGTTTGAATCTCTCGAACCACCCATGGCTTGTGGAAAAAGATACCTTCTTTTCATCGGACGAAGTCGACGGCGACTGATTCTTAAGTGATTGATAAATCTTCAAAGCTTTATTTGTAACAACATTGGTATCGATCGGGATTCCCTTTTGAGTTTGGTCTTCTATCCATATCACTAAGGCTTTTTCCATATTTTCCACTCTAACATATGAAGTCGTACTCATACTGCTGCAGGTTCCAGCTGCTACACTTTTTCTAATGGAGTCTTCATTTTTTCTTATTGTGGCTTCATTCATGGAGTAAAATTTAGCAACACCCGTTACTCTTTCTCTATTACGTAGACGGTCTAATATTTGAATTTTAGTTCCTAAAAAAATAACTTTTCTTTTCATTTGATTTTTCTTTAAATCCTTTGACATTATAAAACCTTAACAAATTTACGCAAACTATAAAGATGCAAGAAAAACTATAAATGTTGAAAACTTACCAGTTCAAAAGATAAACGCACAATAATATAAGCTTTGCTGCTAAAATGTTTCTGCACTATGTATTTGCATGAACCAGATAGCTTTACTGCTGGATTCCCCTAAATGTATATATTTCACAACACCGGGAATCCCCTGTTGTTTTCATTAGTGTTACCAAAGGAATAAAATTCAAAAATGTCATCAAATCTTTGTATAGGCGTACATGGAGCGGAATATACATTTTTATCAATTTTTTGAAATCTGTTAATTTATAAACCGTGTAAAAGCGAAATCGTGTAAAACAAGTGCCGTGTAAATCGGGGGATAAGTGTATTTAAAAGTGCAATGTACGTCGTCCTCGTCCAATACAAGCGACTGAGGGAATGGATAGTTCCAATATGAAACTCCGATCGACGCATATATGTCTACCCACAGTCCAAAAATCGACCATCTTCAAAGATAAATTTCGTATGAGGTGGCGCTATCTACTATTTTCTATAAAAACTAAAACGTCTTATTCAAACGTTATATTCAATAACGTCAATTTCGATCGAACACATTAAAACTTTTGTTTTTATACATATTAAATGTTTAAATGCTTCAAAAAATATGAATTATATCTGCAAATGATATTAAAATGATCTGAACTGCTTCCATAATAAAATTACCAGCTAAAAGCATAATAAATGTGTTTATTTTTCATTAAATTTTAATTCTTATCTTTTTGTCAATAATTTATTTTTAAGCATTGACATCAGTTAACATAAATTAAAAGTTTAAATTTCAGTCTTATTTAGATTAAATTTCATTTAGTCAATTTATTTAATTTCTGTATTTAGAGATATTAAAATTGTGTTGATTGACTTACTGTTACTTAAACATTTTTCCTCAAGGAGTCAAAATGTGTTGGAAACACAGAAGTTGGGGTAGTTTTTTCCTAACCTACCCAACCCTCTTATCCTAAAAAACTATCAGAAACAATTTTCTTACACAACAAGATCCCCTTCATTTCCATCAATTAGCAAAAATATTGATGGTGTCACAGATGTAAAAAAAATGCTAAAAATATTTCAAATAAATTCCCAAAATGCATTAAATGTCTATGTAAAACCACATAAGTACGTGACAAACTATAAGTTGGAAAAATGTATAGAAGTATGGAAGCTAGAAATAAAAATTAGGATGATCAAAAGCAGATATATATTTTTAATTTATTTTAATATTTTTCATTCATACTATTCCTAATGCTTCAGAATTAAAATTTTTATAATGTTTAACATAAGAACTCCAGACTTATCTAGCATGTGATACGCTACCATATTAATTAGGTTTTTGTAGTTAATATTAACTATTAAATGCTGGTTAATAAATGCTTACTTTGTAATTTGTATACTAATTCTAGAAAACTTCCTATTATAACATTAAAATTTACATTGTCGAAGCAAGATAAACATTCCATTATAAAAACTGAATTAAGACTTACACATATACATACTCATATGTACATAGAGTCAATCACATCGTTTCAAAATCAAAATGCTGTTATTTTGTTTATAAATTGGATTTTTAGCATGTTTTAAAGTAAATAATAATTAAAAAAAAATTGTTTTTAGTCTTCATTTGTACCAGTAAGTTCTTTCTGAATAACTAAATTATAGATTTTATTACATCTAGCCATAAAAAGAGCATCAACCGGATTGTTACGAAAGATATTTACTAGCAATTAGTTATGAATGATATTTACTAGCAATTGTACAATAAAATTAGAATTATAAACTATTCTATAATAATAATTACGTACAGGACAAATTAACGCAAAATACAAGACAACCATCAATAGATCCAGTTGAAAAATAAAAAAAGTCGCTTCGATTCAGATCGTGACCAATCAGAATTCGTCTCTGAAAATTCACCATGTCTTGAAATTTTAGGACTTCTTCACTGTGGGCAGAGGCTTCTTCTGATCGACGCACGACTCCCACAGACCGGCGCGGCGTAGCGCCCTCTATCGTTGTGAATGCGGATTAACATTCGAATTGTAGTATCGACTCGCGGAACCCCTAAAGCGTTTGAATGGAACCCTAGGGTTCTGCGGAACACAAGTTGAAGAACACTGCTCTATCTCATCGCACTAGCATTTCACTTTTCCAATATTTTGGTGTGGAGCACCCCCTCTAGAGAATGTTTTCGAAAACTTCGATTTTTCCAGGGGGTTTTATCGAACGATCGAGTCGTGTATCAAATTGCAAGTCTCTATCTATTCGGGAAGTACCTAAAAAAAGCGTGACAGACGGACACTTGGCAATTAGTATATATAGATAGATTAGGGGTGTATTGTTATGGGAATGGTCTGTTGTCCCAAAGAAATTAACACATCAGGGTGTCCAGTCTACCGACTCTCTTTTGCAGTTCTGGAGGACATTCAGCCACTCAAGTTCTGTAGTAGATGCCTGAAGGCAAAGTGTTGTAAATCATCCTACAAGCCGAAGGGTCGTCCTTGAAAGACCTTTTGTCTAACAGAGTATTCCTAAGCAAGGTTTATGTGAGTAGTAGGTCCTCCGGAAACGAAGTTGTTCACTTTGCGTTGATGATGCTCAGTATAAGGGAATGTATTCTGCGATTAATAATTTGTAATTAAGATAATTTAGCACAGGGTATTAAGGTATGTTTAATTTAATTTTTATATTTTGTTTCAACAATAATTTTAATTGAAAGTCTTGATCTTAGAATGAACATTATTTATTTTATCAGAATTTTATATAGTTTTATAAAATTATTTTTGTAAAATAGTTGTATATTTAAAATTTGTATAAAACTTTTGGATTGATTTAGTTATTGAAAACATCACAAAAACGTATAATATCTGGTAAGTACTAGTAATTCAATCATATCTGGGAGTATAATATTTCTCGAACAGATTGAAATATTTAAACAAAGTATCGTCTGATTATTTTATCGCCTAAACAGAATGTTTTTCAGTGAGATCGGTCCAAGAGAAGTCTTTTTCAAATATTTATTCCTAAAACTGAAAAGACACACAATGTTACCAATATATGTACAGAAATAGAGATTTAATATTGAATTTTATTTTCTTTTTTGTTTAAAAGCAAATTACATCATTTATAGGATGTATCGTCGTCCAGACATTGAATTTTTTTATCTGTATTAAAAAATTAAGAAAAGTTAAATATGATATTTTTTATCAATTGGGTGGATACTTTAAGTACTTTTAACCGGAAATAAACTGTAAATGTATTTAGGATTTATCACAAACCGCTTTTGAGATATTTGAAATTATACTTTTCTCACAATGAGCGTAATATCTCTCAAGAGAGTTAAATGATTTCCATGTGATTAGGTATATTTATTTTAACCGGTGTCAACTAAGGCCATTTATTTTCAGCCAGTCATAAGTAAGTTCTATTTTTTTATTGTTTATAGATATCAAAATATATTCATTTTCTGGTAAAGTTTTGTGTTAGATACATCAGATATTTTAGTTATTGACTCTGTGGATAATTTTTTCGTTCTTTGAGAAGAAAATAAAACAATTAAAATTTACAGAAAAGTTATAGTTTCTTCCAAATTATCAAATAACTGATAATAGTTGTAGAAATTTTTACAACTGATGTACTGTTGAACACGAAATTAAAAATAGTTAAGGGAGATAGGTCTCAGATACCTGTCATACCTTAAAATTAATCATATCAGAAGATCATAGGATGCAAATAGGTCTTTTTCTTCTCCGGTTCGGCATTTACATACCACTAGAACAAATCAACCCACCGTTGCCCGGGTCCTAAATAAGCTTCCGCTACTTAACTAATACATTTACAGATAAAACCACTCAATTTCAATATCGCCTTCAAACCGCCTCAATTTTCAACTAATTTCTTCCTTTCGTTTCGTAACTATGGAAAACAGAAAAATTGAATAAATAAATAAAATAAACAAAATGGAATTCTTTCTTAGAAGAGAAGACTTGGCTTAAACCACACAGTAAGTTCCAAGGCTTTGACGTTCATGAGCTCAAAAGTTCACCAGGGAGAACAAAAATATATGCATTTCATTAACGATACCTAAAATTTTAATATTTATGCGTTTGTATGAAAATTCACAAAAACTAAAATAATGTAGTAATTATGTGTTTTTCGTTAGAATACGAAGATATACACACATATTTAAGTATCAAATGATCTAAAATATACACATTTTGATGTATTTTAAATAAATAAATAAATATGTTTACAAATGCCGGTCGTTTGTCCTCTAGGCCATTACACAGTAAATAAATAAATATAAGGAATTATTTGTTCTACGGTTCGGTTCGGTTCAAACATCATTGGGAAGAACGTTATTCGATCTATCCGATGGTGTAAAAATACAAATTTTGTGACAAAATTTTCGATCGCTAAATAACCAATTTGCGTGAAAACCGTGCTTCTATATAAAACAACTAAAAAACCAATACGATTAAAAGAAATTCGCTGAGTTGTATTTGTCCGGGTCCTTAAGTGCCTCTGTACTAAATTTCCTCGTTGTCCGCAGCTTAGATTTCCCGCTACACACCTTCTTATATTAAGTAAAATTAACTTTTTCGTATGCCTATGATAGAGACCAGCTGATTTAGAAGATCCAAACTACTACTACCTACTACCTCGTACTTTAAAAAAATCGTTTATCGCAAAACCCAGAAACTTTGCATATATGAGATTTTGAAATAAAAAATTGATTAATACACAAAATCAGAGTGTCTTGTCTTACTTTTGTTAAAAGATTGGCAATAGGAATAGAAGTTGATCAAATAATGATATTGGAAGATATTTTGGATAAATATTTTTTTTCTTACTTTATTGATGAATATACATTTACTTTTTCGTTTCATTTAAAGTGATTGTTATTTCTGCTGTGTTTTACTATTTTGTAACTAGAGAATGCAACTTTAAATTAATTAAAAAGATAAAGCAAAAATTTTACTAAAGTTAGGTTTGCCGAAAATGCGTTGGATATCGGGGGGGGGGGGGGGGGGGGTAATCACTCCCTTAATTTACATGAGGCCCACGGCACTACCTGGTATCCTGTCTCATAATATGATGTGGGGGGCTGATAGCCAGTGTTGTGTACGAGTAGATAGTTCGAAAGGTGAGAGAGTGAGCAATTAGAGTTTTCCAATATTTTCTTCTTTAGGGGGTTCCGCACACCAAAATTTTCGTTTTTCCGAATAAATGTGAAACGCGAATAAATGTGTTACGTTTTTAATAACGTAAATTTATTAAAAAATTTACGTTATTCAGGGGTTGCTTATTGCGGGACCGTTGATTTTCAGCGGGTATTAGGCTAATCTATCTATATATATTAATTGCCAAGTGTCCGCCTGTCACGCTCTTTTTAGGCACTTCCCGAATAGATAGAGACTTGCAATTTGATGCACGACTCGATCGTTCGATAAAACCCCCTGGAAAAATCGAAGTTTTCGAAAACATTCTCTAGAGGGGGTGCTCCACACCAAAATATTGGAAAAGTGAAATGCTAGTGCGATGAGATAGAGCAGTGTTCTTCAACCTGTGTTTCGCGGAACCCTAGGGTTCCATTCAAACGCTTTAGGGGTTCCGCGAGTCGATACTACAATTCGAATGTTAATCCGCGTTCACAACTATAGAGGGCGCTACGCCGCGCCGGTCTGTGGGACTCGTGCGTCGATCAGAAGAAGCCTCTGCCCACAGTGAAGAAGTCCTAAAATTTCAAGACATGGTGAATTTTCATAGACGGATTCTGATTGTCGTATCGAAATCGTATCTCATTTGTATGGGAGTGAAAAAGCCCTTTTAGGCAAAGAGATGACCATGACACAGTGCTCACTCTCTGCGAATATTTTTTTTTTGTAAAGGCATTTATTTTATCAGTTCAATGCTTGCAAATTTCGGAAGCCAAATAACAAACAATTATTTTTATTGCCTTGAGAACCAAAGATCTCTTTATTGGAAGCTGGTGCCTCGTAAGGGTTCTTCCTCTCCCCTTCAAAATCGGGCAATTTACGGGAAGTATTTATTATTGTGTTGATGGCATAGCATACAGGGCATCTTCCTTATACGCTACGATCCCCCCCCCCCCCCCGTCTTTTTTTTTTCTTTTCACTTTTTTGCAACAAATGTGAGATCAAAGAAATAGAACAAGTTCCCTCACGTATCACATGTTTAATTTCTACAATTCTTTGGGTTTTATTTTATGGTTTCAAAAGACTTGCGTTTGCTTTCTATTTATTCTATACTTGTAATTTTATAATTGCACAAAATATGCTACATTGTATCATAAAAAATGTTTATTATAAATTCATATGCACAAATAATATTGTAAAAAATATTTTCTCCGGGCATCTTCACGGGCCCCTATCGTTCGCCGGGCCCCAGTATCATGGTCCCAACTGACCCCCCCCCCCCCCCTTTGGCGGCGGGTAGAATTGCGGGCGAACATTCAGCACTATGTGGTAAATATTTCTTGACAGTAGGGCAGCCAAAAAAAATGTTTTTTCGAGGAGGGGGTGGGGGGTACTAAATATTTTGTTTCCTATTTCTCCACATATCATTTCTTAGAACTCGCTGGACAACACCCAAGCTTCCCTCTCCCCCCCCTCCCCCCATCTACCGATGTCACTAGTTATCAGAATGCACTCCAAAAAAATGTTTCTTGACACGATTCGAATGCGACTACATTTTCACCATTTGTTATGATGTGTTGTGGTTTCCTATGGGTTATGAAACTTATTGAATACCTTGCGGTAATCTTTTAAGCAAAAGAAAAAAAAATCTGATGTGGGCAACACATGACTTTCCTTATATAATGCAGTGAATTTACTACTTTTGCAGTAAAAAAAAATCTGATGTGGGCAGCACATGTCTTTCCTTATATAATGCAATGAATTTACTACTTTTACACTAAAAAAAGATAGATTATTATTATAATAGATATTTATATTCTTTCCAAAATATTGAATTTTCGACGATTAGTCGTCATTTTGGTTCAAGTACTGTTCTAAACCTGATTTCATGCCAAATCTGGGGGCCATTTCTGGGAGCGACTAGACGTGACCTATGACAATGCGACTTGGGGGCTCAAATGAGAATAAGGATCCTAGTGGCTAGTTGAACAATGCGTTTTTCAATTAGCCGTCATTTTCATTGATTGAGTGCCATTTTTATCCATTTGACGAGATTTTCGTTATTTTGGCAACATTTAAAAAGTCGCCAAGTTGGCGACATTTCGTCAAATTCGTCGCCAAAATCTCGCCAAACGTTATGTACGGAGAAATAAGTTATTCTTATGGCAGATGGATGACTATTGATGTTCAAATACAAAAGTATTACTCAAAGTATCTTTTCTCATGAATGGAACAAGCTAGATATACGAGAATGACGTCACCCAATTTATCGCATGATATTACATGAAAAGGGAACATGTTTCTCAACAGTTAATATTTTTTAAGAGATTTTTTGATAAATTTATATGAAAAATGTGCAATATCTCGAGAAAAGTTCATGCTAGCATTCTAAAGTTTATGTCAATCGTTTTCTAAGGAAAAATTACATAATAAATGCCTACTTGCGTAACTTTATTAAAGGTTTCAATTGTTTGAGGATTTTTTCAAAATTTCACTCGAAAATGTATGGGGGTTCTGAACATTCGATTGAGTTTAAAAACAATAGATTTCCAGTATTCACGGATTGTAATTTTTGTATCAAATTTCGTTCGAATCGATCCATTCGTTCGTCAGTTATCGTCTCTACAGACTCACTGACACACACACACACACACACAGACATCACCTCAAAAACGTCTGATTCGTGTTCAGGGATGCTTGAAACGTGCTCTCTCGCCGAAAACTCGAATTTGAATTTTCGACCCCGTCACATTACTTTCCTTATACATTATATGTATATAAGGAAAGTAATTATTGGGATCAAAATCACGCCAATTTTGATCGATTTGCATGTTTTGAGCATCCTCGAATAGAAATCAACACTTTTTTTCAATGATGTCTGTGTATCTCAGATGGATCTACAGAGGGTCCAAGTTCTTTGGCACGACATCAGTAAAAACTATTTGACAATTAGAATTAAATTTGGTATTATCGCAATAGGTAAAGATAGGAAATTTATTCATTTCTAAGGATATTGGATCAGAAGGCCTTTAATTTTTAGAATATTTTCATAAATTGGCGCCGTTCTCTATATAATGCATGTTTAATAAATCTAAAATAAAGAAAATCATAAAACAAGTGTTCATTTTATCAAACGAGTGCTGGTTCTAAAATACTTTTAGCTGGAAGAAATTGACACCATCGTTTAATGGAGCGTTTAGAGAGATGATAGCCATCATAGTTTAATTGAGTTACCGATGTTAGAAATTTTACTATTCCCACAGTGAACAAACATATCTCGATGGAATTAAGTGATTTCTGTGAAATTTATCAAATTTTCTTTCAATTAATAACAGAAATTCGGTTAGCGATTTTCAGGGAGTTCGAATGAAAAGAAACTGAAGGGGATCATTTTCGAAAAGTGTTTGTTCCTCAAAATAAATTGGAAGTTCTATTCATTGATTCAATTTCTTATATTGCTTAAAAGCACTTTTAAGCATTAGTTCTTTACATTGAAAGTATTAATGTTTAAGGAATAACTTATTGCACTACAACGGCAACGTTTTTCTGATTAATAAAACATTTTATAATGGTCGAGTCACAGAAAAGCCGAAATTCGGCCGATCAAACCGAAAGTCAAGATTATTACACATAATTATATTTTTGGAATTAAAATTTCTTGAACATTTCTCTATTGTTTCTCATTCAAACTCCCTTGTTAACGATCACTGTCCATTTTCTCTTTTTGTTTGGGAACCTCTGATATAATTTTTCCATTCTGGTCTGCTTTCTTCATTTATCAATTTTTTGTCCTCTTTTTTCAGGATTTTAGTTATTTTTTTCGCAATTGTGTTTGACGAAGTTAGCTTCTATGGCATATAAAACCAGTTGGTTTCTTCATAATTGATTTTCATTTTCCTCCCTATTTGTTCTAATTGTTTTACCACCGTTTTCCCTTATTTGCTACTTATTTTCCTTGTTTGCATTTTATGCAGTTGGTTTATATATCTCATGTTTTTTCGTTACCGTTTACTCATTTTTCTTACTTGCTATCAGTTCTCTTGCCGCATTGCTTTCTTTCTGTTCATTCTTTATTTTCTGCTATTATTTCTTTCCTACATAGTTTTCACCATTCATTAGCAGTATCCTGCCTTTTGCTTTCCTGCTTCATTAGTTTTTTCTCTTTTATTCCTCCCCGCGAAGATGTCGATTTTTTTCCTTCTTTCTTTCAGTCACGTGAGTTATTTTACCTCAAATGCCGAACTTACTTCAATAAGTAAGTTCAGTGCCCGAATTAGCTTAATTGGGGTCCGGGACAGACATTCCTTCAGGGGGCCCCCTTCACCTCACGACATATATAATATGAACAGAAATATTTTTTCGGAAACAGAATTGATTTCTAGAAAAATGTATACAAAATGAAGTTCTATAATATTCTATAAAATAGTTCTATAAGAAGCATATTTTAATGGCATTTAAACGATTGGCAATTTTCTGATCATAGCCAAAAAATCTAGCATACACAAAATCTTGGATTAGTGTGGTAATCCTTGTATATATATGCCAAAAATGAATCTTTTCACTGGACAAACCAATTCCTATGACAAATGTTTTTTTCAGGCAGCAGTCATTAATTTTTCAATGTTGCAATTGTTTAATTTAGGAATCGTCTGATGCGGGGGCTTGGGGCAGTTGCCTCGCATACCTCTGCGTTAGTGAAGCCCTGAGTAAGTTTGCGCTTCCTGTTTGTTCTGAAGAAGGCTGTTTTCTAACTTCGAAACTGGTTGATCAATATACAGGGTGTATATAAACTTTTTTGACAAAATAAGAGGGTTGATAGTACCCATGAAGACGAACAATATTTACAATGGATTTCTGGTATCAGAGGATTACAATCATTTCTGGTATCAGAGGACTCCACGGATGTATTTACGGTGAAAACTCGAGTAGTGACTCTACTACGATCAACATACTTTTCTTAAGCTACATCTGCTAAGGTAAAACATTTTGTTTAATCTACTGCTAAAAGAATATCTACAGGGTGTATATAAACTGTTTTGACAAAATAAGAGGGTTGATAGTACCCATGAAGACGAACAATATTTACAATGGATTTCTGGTATCAGAGGATTACAATCATTTCTGGTATCAGAGGACTCCACGGATGTATTTACGGTGAAAACTCGAGTAGTGACTCTACTACGATCAACATACTTTTCTTAAGCTACATCTGCTAAGGTAAAACATTTTGTTTAATCTACTGCTAAAAGAATATCTACAGGGTGTATATAAACTGTTTTGACAAAATAAGAGGGTTGATAGTACCCATGAAGACGAACAATATTTACAATGGATTTCTGGTATCAGAGGATTACAATCATTTCTGGTATCAGAGGACTCCACGGATGTATTTACGGTGAAAACTCGAGTAGTGACTCTACTACGATCAACATACTTTTCTTAAGCTACATCTGCTAAGGTAAAACATTTTGTTTAATCTACTGCTAAAAGAATATCTACAGGGTGTATATAAACTGTTTTGACAAAATAAGAGGGTTGATAGTACCCATGAAGACGAACAATATTTACAATGGATTTCTGGTATCAGAGGATTACAATCATTTCTGGTATCAGAGGACTCCACGGATGTATTTACGGTGAAAACTCGAGTAGTGACTCTACTACGATCAACATACTTTTCTTAAGCTACATCTGCTAAAGTAAAACATTTTGTTTAATCTACTGCTAAAAGAATATCTACAGGGTGTATATAAACTATTTTGACAAAATAAGAGGGGTGATAGTACCCATCAAGACGAACAATAGTTACAATGGAACCTAGGGTCGCAATCCACTGTAAGTGTCAGAAAAGCGTAAAGTTAAAGTTCATTCAACAGTGAAAATAAGAAGAATTAGCGTTTATTTACACCAGAGAAAGACTCAAAGTAGATGCTCAAAGTGACGGCCAAGGGTGCCGTTGCACAATTCACACCGGCGAATGAACGACTGGTGCACCCTCTCGAAGGCACCTGGTGTCGTGTGTATTCTGTCCGCTGAAACAACGATTCTCACGACGAAATTTTCTACGGAGTCCATAGGCGTCTCGTATACCAATGATTTTATGTGCCCCCAGAAAAAGAAGTCTAGTGGGTTGAGGTCTGGTGAGCGTGGAGACCAAACCACAGGTCCACTACGTCTATTCCATCGTGCGGGATATGTGACATTCAAGAAGTGTCGGATGACTAGAAGTGACGGTGATGTTCTGGAGATGTGATACTTCTCCGGCATGACAGCTTTGTCGTCCGAAGTGATGGCTTTTGCTTGTTGGACGCGTTTCAAATGTTACTCTTTTCTGGCACTGCACTCAGAGTGGAATGCGACCCTAGGTTCCATACTAAATATTGTTCGTCTTGATGGATACTATCACCCCTCTTATTATTATGCTCGGTTATTCCCTTGGCCCTGAAGAATTCTTTTGAGGCTGAGCGGAATCAGTAATCTAAAGGTTCCGGGTTCGACCCCATCCCCACCCCACCACCACCATCGGGAACTGCGTTCCCCATAGCAATATACGAGGCATTTTCCGTGCTATGTCTATATTAACTCGAACAATCGGGACTCTACTGGATTTCTTTAAAATTCAATGCACATTTTAAATAGCGGCAACTTACTAAACTTATGGAAATGGAAATATCTTGAAAATGGTTTATCTTAGCATAGTAGGAGTAGTTTCATTCACTTTTTCATGAAAAGGAATACTTAATTATATCCATTTGAAATTCATGAGCAACGTGTTTAAGCATGAAATAAATAATATCTCAGTATACAGCTGTTAGATGCATTATTACATCATTATTTTGTGCTTAAATACGTTGCTCAAATTTACTTTATTCTTTGCACAAAGTATTTTTAACCTATTGATATGCATTTGCTTAAAAGGTCTCTATATTTAGTCATCAAGCAAAACACACTTGGACTCGGGCGGAAACAAGTTCTCCAAAAGAGGGTCTTACGATCGATTCGGGAGGTTTATAGTGCTTGATTTGGTTTTTAATATGAACACTATGAATAACTAATGCAATATTTATGGAACTGAAGGGGTTATGATCCCCTTACTACACCACTAGACGGATTTATAGGCAGATCTATACAGGGTTTCCCAAAAAGATTGAAACGCGCTTTAATTATTTACCTGTTGGAGATAAGTGGGCGATGTAAATTGCAAAAATGTTGAAAGTAAGGTAAGAAATAAGACTACGTTAATGAAATAGTCCTCCCATTCATTTTCAAAAAGTTACACTTTTTAGATTTTTATACGAGCCCCTTAGACAAATTGGGTCAATCAGAAAACTTTTATTTTTAATGCAACAAGATCATTATAAAAACCGCATATCTGTATCTTTAAAATCAATTGAATTATGATAAAGGAAAAATTATGACTTATGCCACTTTTCCGTACCATGTGAAAAGCTGTTTCATCAGTGCAAATAGGGATCATAAACAAATTAATGTGTTGGAAATTGTTTAGATCAAAAATACGTTAATATGTGTCAAAATTTTTTATCACAAATGCATCTAAATAAAGCATTACACAGACAGAGATCATATAAAACAGTGGTACTCACTACGCGGTTGGGTATCCTATGTATTATCATCCAGTTTTATCTTTTTTGTGATATGTCACAAATTTACATTTCTAATTTGATATAGGGTCCCCATTCACAATGTTTAATTTTCAATTAAATATGACTCGCTCAATTTTAAAAATACAGATATGTGTTTTTTTTTAATGATCTTGTTGCATTAAAAATAAAAAATTTCTGATTGACCCAATTTGTCTAAGAGGGTCATATAAAAATTTGAAAAACGTAACTGTTTGAAAATGAATGGGAGTCCTATTTCATTAACGCAGTCTTATTTCCTACCTTACTTTCAACATTTTTGCAATTTACATTGCCCACTTATCTCTAACAGGTAAAGAATTAAAGAGCATTTCAATCTTTTTGGGAAACTCTGTATAGTACCTTTTCTTAAGTATATTATTTAAAAGAAATTTATTAATAGTAATGCAAAATATATTATATGCTTTTAATTACAAAATAAATGGAAAAATGCTATAGTATTTCAAAGTTATTCTTCTAAAGAAGTACTGTAAAATAAAATATTTAAATACTAAAATAAATTAGAAACGCACATTATACGATCAGATAGGGTCATGAGTTTTTATTTAATTAATTCTTAATTTTAATCCCATGGAATGTAGAGTAAATTTTAAAATATCTACCATAGAGTTAAAAAGAAGGGGATAAAACTCTTATAGAAGAAAAGCCTGGAAAATACCTTTGAGAATTATATTAGTAACGTACCCGTCTATTCTTATTTATCGCAATAGAAAATTGTAGTCTTTAATATATACAGCTTTAATTATTTTTCTAATTAAAGTTCCCTAATTATGATTAGAAGTAGTTAAGTGTTTTGTTCATGGTTGTAAAACAGGATACATAATATAAGAAGAAAAAAATAAATTGAAATGAAAAATAATTTTGAATAAGTAGAAACTTTTTTGAGTTCTAATTAAAATTGAACCAATAACGTACCTCTGCAAACTAAACTGTTTAATTGAATATTATCTAATTCAATTCAAGCCCTTTTTCCATAGAAATACATACAGTGCAGTTGGATTTATCTCACCCCAGCGTCACCTGAATGATTGTCTCAAACGATTTCGACGTTTTTAGCACTTTACAACAAAGTTGAAAAGTATTTATGACTTTGTTCATTCATTCTGTCTGTCTGTCTGTCTGTTCGTTAGCACGATAACTGCCGTAAAAATGACTTAATCAAAATGAAATTTTAGTATGTTGTTCAAACGGTCCGTAGGACCTATGGGAATATAAATGAATAATATCACCCAATTAATTTTGGATTGAAACCGGGTTGAAAAAATGAAATACATTGAACCCTATGGGACCTAATTTTTCAAACATTTTTTAAGCGGATTCAAAATTCACAAATTGCTTCGAAAATTTTAGGTAATATTCAAATTATCCAATAAAATATATGAAAAAAATTTCAGCAAAATATATTTAGTAGTTATTTAAATAAAAATTAAAATAATAATTACATCTCTTACATGAAGCGATCACGTGACCCACTTCAAAATGAAATATGGCATCCATCTTATCTCAAAATCGTGATTTTTAAAGTTCTTTTTAATTCATATTGAGTGTTGTATCCGTCCTAAAACCGCTTTATTTTTGCTTAAATTCTGTGCATCTACATACTACATACTTAAACAACGCAATTAAATTATATTTGAGTTTAAATGATCATCCAAATTTGATTATGTCTACAACGAAGCCTATTTTTCACCTATGTAAAAGGTAAACAGCAAAGCAAAATATGTAGAATGAGTTGTATAAGAATTGCTGTATTTCTTTAACACAAAATTATTTAGCTCATGGAGTCTGCATAGCTAATATGAATGAAATATTCATTGATTTTATAGAGAGAAGGACGATTTTTTTCGATGAAATTTTAAGCATAGAGTTTAATTACTTGTAACTCCATAGTCTTAAGTTTTTAAATAAAATAAATTATTATAGTATTGTGATGAATGAAATGAATGGGAAAATGCTTATGAATGAAAAGTTGCTTTTATTGAGAGAGCCAGGCGTCGAACGTCGAAAGCCCAGACCATCCGTCTCGTCCGAAGACTTAGAGAAACTATTTGGATGGCCGGGAGAGAGAGAGAGAGCCAGGCGTGTTATATTTCGATGATGTCATTTGAATAAATTTCAGTTGTTCTTGATGATGTTTTCAAATATAATAAATTATTATAGTATTATGATAATGTTAAAAATATTACCGAGAAGCCAGGCGATTTATATATTTAATTGACGTCATTTGAATGAAATTAGTTTTTTTCGATGAACTTTTAAGTTTTCAAATATAATAAATTAATGTAGTATCGTGTTAATTTTTAAAATATTACCGTGGAATGTATCGTATTTTAGAGATGTTTAAATGAAATTGCATTTCGGTTGGAAAGTGTTTCATAATCAATGCTTCATGCATGATTTATCTTTCTTGTTTTAATACGAAGTGCTACCTACTTCCTTTTGCCGCTCTACTATACACCACATTCAAGAGAAGGTAAAATGAAGACGAACACCAATCACCATTGATGTACAAGTTTTATATCCAGCAACAGTTTTATATCCAGCTTGGAGTGCTATGTGGCCCAAGTACTCGACTGGTGATACCTATATAAAGTAAAAGAGTTACTTATTTTATGTTTATATTTTTAAATACAATAACGTTCAGACGTTGCATCGTATGCACTTACGATTAACCACAAACTTGCTACAGATTCTGCTATTTGTACGTAATATTCCAATTGGAGGTCTTCGGTAGATTTTGAATTCAGATCGAGTAAGTCTATCAGTTGCTGTAAGAGGGGTTTGTGTGTGTCCCACTCCTTCATATTGGCGGACAACAGATACTCTTTCAAGGCTGTGATGTTCTATGAAGAAAATTCTTTTAACATTCTGTATACATATTTAATATACAAACTAAACCACACATCTAAACCAGCCTCCCCGTTACCCACCACACTATTTTGCGTGCTCATCGGCCTTTCCTTAATAATTCACAATTTTATTACCTTCTCTTTTTACATAGTATAATACACATTATTGTGTAATATAATATGTAAAATGAGAAGGTAATGAAATTGTGATATAATACACAGCCCATTCACATTATTGTAAATGGGCGCGGTAGTCCAGTGGTTAGCGCACATGAATTGCACTAAGTGGGCCCGTGTTCGATTCCCGTCACTGCCAAAACTGCCCACCGTGTTCACGCGGAGTACGATCATGTTAAACATGTGGGTCCGTAAGTCCTTCCGAGAGATTAGTGGTAGGGCAAGGAGGATACGGTACCTGTGGATGCCTTCCCCACTGGATTCCGGTCTAAATTGGGCAGCACTTACCGGCCGTCCAAACAGTTGCCTTACACCTTCGTAGTAGGTCGGACGGTCTGGGTCTCAACAACAACAACATTATTGTAAATGGACTGTGGAAAATTAATACTGGAAAATTATTATACAAGGTACGATCAAAAAGTTACGAGACTGTGCTGATATCTCTAACCCTAATTGGAGGAGAGAGGAACTATTTTACCGTGGCATAGAGGCCAAGTGACGCGAGATGTGAAAAGGAAGAAGGTGTTTTTCCATACAATGCGTGTCAGTGAACTGTTGTCAGTGAACGTTCAGTGATGCGTATCAGTGAACGTTCGTGTTCGTCGAAAATGGAAATGGCGTTTGAAGAACAACTTGCGAATATCAAATTCTGCCAGATTTCCCCAAATACTGGAAGAATTTGATATTCGCACGCTGTTCTTCAAACGCCATTTCCGTTTTCGACGAAAGCGAACGACTACCGTTCACTGACAAGTATTGTCTGGAAAAACCATGCATTGCGGACCTGCTTCTTCCTTTTCACATCTCGCGTCACATGTTCCTCTACGCCACAATAAAATAGTTCCTCGCTCTTCCATTCAGGGTTGGAGATATCAGCACAGTCTCCGAACTTTTTGATCCAACCTTGTATATCATCAGAAAACTAACACAACTAACTTTAGAACGCTGATATGAATCATTCTTGAGACGCATCGTATTTCCGAATAATTTTATGAAAAAAGTTACATAAAATTAAAAGAAAGCTAGTATTGTTCAATAGGATGGTATTCGATATGCAATATCAGGGAACACATTTACAAACATTATTCTCGTGAATCTAGCTAGTTCCATTCACGAGAGAAAAACATTTTGTAATTGTTTTCAATTTTGATGCAAATAATTGACAATTGTCATTTATTTCCATGCATTAAATATTCAGTGCATTTTATATGGGTGTTGCATGTGAGTAGGAATAAGTATACTCCATTAAAGAAAACTTGAGCAAGGTATAAAAGCCCAAATAACACTGTAGTGCAGCAATTTTTCTGCATTAATGTGTTATTTGTGCTTTTATTCGGTGCTCAAATTTTCCTTATCTTTCGCACTAAGTGTATTTTATTTATCAATATTTCATAAAATTGCAAATTCTGTAAAAAAGAGACTTCTATATATAATTGTTCGTTAAATAAAGGTTGGAGGGTATAAATTAGTGGAGTGTATTAATTTTTATACATAAAGATATGATCTAACCCGCCGTAGGTTTAAAATTATATTATCTGGAACAACGACTTAAAAACGGTGTCTATGCTTAGTCACATAAACAGGGTAAGGAAGCTTTTAGAGCATATATGGGCAACGCCCGGCCCGCGGGCCGGATGTGGCCCGCCCCGGATTTTGATCCGGCCCGCAGAACATTTTAAATTCGCGCTCGAAAAGAAGTAAATTTTCTTGGTTCTCGCCAACAAGAGAGTGAGAGGGGGGGGGGGGCCTGAACTACGTGGTTGTTTCTATTGTCCTATTTCACCATCTTTTAAATCGTTTTGAAAATTGTCGAAAATAGGATAGCGTACTTTTAGGTTTGATTTGTAGTTACGAGCCACCAGAACCACCACCAGATAGCGCAACGGTAGCACCTCTGCATCTCCCCTCCGATATTTGTGAAATGTCCGATCGCGAGCCCAGTCACATGTCCTACTCCTCTTAGGTTGGTGGTACACTCATCACGTTACGTTGCATGGAAATAGTTTTTGCTTTGTTTTTAAGTTTTCTTAGTTCGGAAAGTGTATGAAAATATGTCTATTGTAAAAAAGCGAAAAGTAGACACGGAATGTCGCCAATTTCCAGAAAGATGGACTTATGAATACTTTTTTATCATGTACAATGGTCAGCCTATCTGCCTGTTGTGTAATGAATCCATATCTGTTTTAAAAGAATACAATATGAAGCGGCATTATTCCAGTAAGTATATTACTCAGAATACACTCACGGGTCAATTGCGAAAAGATAAAATTCAAAAGCTAATCAACAATTTGGACAAACAGCAACAATTGTTTAATAAACAAAGGACACAACTGGACAATGTTGTGAAAGTTGGCTTCATAGTCTGTTGAAAAATAGCAAAGTCATCGAAACCATTCGCTGAAGGAGAATTTGTCAAAGAGTGCCTGTTAGAAATTTCAAATGTTTTATGTCCCAATAAGAAAAAAGAATTTGAGAAAATAAGCTTATCAATACGTACTGACATATATAAGCTTAAGACATATATAAGCTTATCAATACGTTCTGAAGGACATACGTAGCTGAAGACATATATAAGCTTATCAATACGTTCGACGTATAGATATGATGGCTGGTGATATCAAGAAAAAATTGGCTGATCGTGTGACTGATTTTAAAGCATTTTCGATTGCTTTAGACGAGAGCACTGACTTGTTTGACACAGCGCAACTAGCTATTTTTATACGAGGCGTTGACAAAGAATTTACTGTAACTGAGGAACTGCTGGCTTTACAGCCTCTAAAAGGGACCACTACTGGAGAAGATATTTTTCGTGAGGTTAAAAGTGCTATCGAACAGTATGGTTTGCAGTGGTGCAAATTAATTGGGGTTTGCACAGATGATGCACCTTCTATGGTCGGTTTACGAAAGGTTTCATCGGAATTTTGAAAGAAAAAGCAATTGACTTGAATGTGCAAAAAGACGATTTAATGATCCTACATTGCATTATCCACCAACAAAACTTGTGTTATAAGTCCATCCAATTGCAGAACGTTATGGGTGTGGTAGTAAAGACCATAAATTTTATTCGATACCGCGCGCTTAACCATCGCCAGTTCAAAGCATTTTTGGATGACCTCTCTTCAGAACATGGTGATGTGCCATATTTTTGCGAAGTATGGTGGTTAAGCAAAGGCAAAATGCTAAAAAGATTTTTCGATCTTACGCAGGAAATAGCCGATTTTATGGAAATCAAAGAAAAACCATTGCCTGAAGTCAGTGATCAAAAATGGTTATGTGATTTAGCATTTCTAGTTGACATCACGGGTCACTTAAACGAGTTGAATTTGAAGCTTCAAAAACAAGGTCAGTTGGTAAACGAATTGTACAGCCATCTGAGATCGTCCCAGAACAAAATTCGCTTGTGGGAAACACAAATGCAATCTGGAAGCTGTTATATCATTTTTCAGCACTATCCAGTCACGAAAATATTGATTATACTCAATATGCTGAAGAACTAAAATCACTGTCGGAGCAATTTTTTAATAGATTTTCCGACTTCGAAAACATGGATAGCTGCTTTAACCTTTTTGCTACTCTGATGAAAAGTGACGTAGAGAAGGCTCCGACACACCTGCAAATGGAGTTGATCGAGCTTCAGGCAGACACGCATTTCAAGTCAAAATTTGAAGACGTGGAGCTAAGGGATTTCTACGGAACATACCTTGCTGAAGAAAAGTACCCGCAGCTGAGAGCATTTGCAAGAAAAATGATTTGCGCATTTGGAGGCACTTATAAATTTGAACAGTTCTTTTCCATGATGAAAACTAATAAATCGAAGTATCGAACCAGGCTTACAGATGAAAATTTGGTAAACACTCTGCGCCTGTGTATTAGTGGGATTGATGCCAACATTGATTATCTTGTTTCTCAAGTTCAAGCTCAAGCTTCTCATTAATTTCTGCATTAATAATATCGAATTGATTAAGTATTTACTTACAATCAAGTAAATACTTAATCAATTCGATATTATTCTGATTCATTTAACTTTAGCATTATACGTTATAAAATAAAATAAACCGTATCATTATTATTTTTTCACAACTACCATTTTTTCACAACTCATCTACGGCCCGCGACGTCATTAATATCCTAAACTTCAGCCCCAACTTTCCAAAGGTTGCCCATACCTGTTTTAGAGGGTCATAAACCCTCATTGGCTAAACAATTGCATTAGTTTTCCTTAAGGTCCATACTATGAAATGAAATACAGCAAACTACCCCCCCTCCCTTATACCTCATCCATATGCTACCCTTATTTTGATATCATGGATAAGCTATGTCCATGCTTGATGTAAAAAAATATTAAAGATTTCCTTTTAATTACAAAAAAAGTTCTTTTGTAGCTGAAGACTATTTCTGTTTGATAAAAAAATGCTTTCTAAAGAATGACTGTGTAACAGATTTTCTAAGCAATTGCAAAGCTCAGGATTCTATCGATTTTTGACTTATAACGTGCTATATAAAAGTATTCATAAAATTCTCTTAAATTGCAAAACATAATAAAAGTACATATTTTACCAATTGAATTAGGAAAGGAAAACGGAAATATAATGAAATTCTAGCTTCTAAAATCTTACAGTTCCCAGCTGCAGCTTAAAAACAACGAAACATTAAGGAAAGGGAAAATCACGGGCTAAGATCCATGATTTTCCCTAAACCTAGGGAAAATCATGGGCTACCCATATCAGATATTTGGTTCTACTTTCTTCAACTTAATCAAAGGATTACGAAAACTCGAGATTTCAGATATAAAATGATGGAGTCGCTACTTACGTCTTTTATTGTCTTGGAATACTCGGGAGGTTGCTGCAATAAAAAGAAAATATTATTGCAAATTATTTTTTATTTAGAAAAATAATTTCTTTTTCAAACATTTTAATTTTCCTATATGCATAATACAATATATATATATGCTAAATGATAATCTCGTCATATGGCGTAAGTGTAGTTATGTAAAAAATTCCTTCCAATCATTCTGTTGTTCCCATCATTCTGTTCCATCTCCCGTAATTCTGTTGCTGTGACTACAAATGAAATGCCGATTCGGAGGTCGAGCGGTCAGGGTCATGCGTTTCCGTCTGATCGCTGGATTGTCGGATTGCGGGTTCGAATCCCGCCAGCGGGTATGGATGTTGTCATGTCGAGGCCAAGTCAGACTTCCGCTCTTCGGGGAACCTCTATAAATGTGAAGTTGCAATTCTTCTTTCCTTCGCCATAGGATACCCTGGGGGGTCTTGTGGACGTAGTGCATAGGCACTCCTTCACCACGGGGGAATTAGTAAGGAACGAACAAATGGAATAAAAAAATTTCATAAAAAAATTGATTTACAAAATATAAAAGAATCGTCTTCTATAAATATAAATTAAAATATCTCAATAACGGTTGATTGTATACAACTGATTTCTCATTACTTTGTCAAGTCTCATACATATGCAAATTTTCGAGCTTCTACATTCAGCAATTTGGACTCTTTAATTTATGGCTTAGTTAGTCAGCCAGTCATACTCTACTTCGATAAAGATAATTCCCACAAGGCGACAGGGTTATTAAAGAAATTCAATTTAATTTTCAAAGACATAGAATTATCGCCAATTTGGCACCTTTTTCTCAAATTCACCAAGTTTGTGACATTTTGCCAAATGTGACAGATAGAAATAAAAGAAGGCTTTTCTTACGCGGTTTTGTAACGAGGTCGTAAATCAGTTTTCTAGTTTCGGTAGATTTACACGTTTTGAACATCCCTAGCAGTGAATTGAACATTTTTAGGCGATTGCTGTATGTATGTAAACGTAGGGTCACAAATATCTCGTAAATGAATACAGCTATTGGAATGAAATGCAGTGCTATTATTTCAGTCACAATATTGGAATGATGTTGATTTTAACGATATTAAGCAATTGAAACGTCCCCGAAGCTTCGAATTTTTTGTTTGAATAAATTATAACTATATGACATCAATTTAAATACAAAGCATCTATTATGCATTTTTACATTAGAAAACACATATATTTGGAGCTTTGGCACCGTGGTAAATCCTCCCCTAGCAGTTATACAAGCCATTATTTGGTGCAGCATAGATTCGATTAAGTTGCTTATGCCTCTCTGCCTCCTACAAATGTTGCAACTGGTCAGCTAATTCAGTGGATTCTGATAAGGCTACAAATGCTGTCGCAGCCTGTCCCAGACGTGTTCTATTGGTGATAGGTCTGGGGACCAGGATGGACACGGGAAGGTATTAAATCCTCGAAGACATTGTTGAGAAAGTCGTGCAGTATGTGGTCGAGCGTTGTCTTGTTAAAGAATGGAACCTGGGCAGCTTGACAGCATAAGCTGGACAATCGGCTGCAGGATATCGTCAACGTTGGATTGGCTTTTAGCACAACTAGAGCAGATCGGCTGTTCCATGAGATGGCTCCCCTGTCACACCACTTGTAATGGCCGTGTGCTGCTAGACAACAAATGCGGGATTGGAATGCCGATCTGTCCTCCTCTGCACACATATGCGGCGGTCATCATCACCGAGAGAGAAGCGGGATTCGTCGTTATAGACAACATTCCTCCAATCGAACCCTGTCCAAACTGGAAGAGATCGGCACCTATCTAGACAACTCTCACTCTCTGCCAGTCATCTCCGAATAGTATCCTTGAATACAAAATATATGGAGGATGGCAAATACCTTCGAATGGCCAATAGTGATGCCATTGGTGCGGACATACCCAAACAACACAAGGATGTCTTAAATCAATCCTGTGGAAGTCATATGCAGGATTATGCGACTTCCTAAGGAAGTCCTGAAATCTCCCAGAGTCATCCAGAGGGTGTCCCGTGGAAGTCAAAATGAGACACTTTTTGTAGTACTGTGGGCATCCTTTGTAGGATGCTTTCCGGAATTTTCAGTATGCGTTTAGGCTTACTATGGGATTCTGTAGGAACTTGTTGGATGCTTCTTGACATATTACTGGACGCTTTTGGGATCTCTCAGGATAGTTTTTGGATGGATATAGGCTTGTTTTAGGAATTCATTGGATGCTTCCGGACATATTACTGGACACTTTTGGGATTTTTCAGGATAGTTTTTGGATGGATATGGGATTTTTTAGGATCCTTTTGGGATTTTCCAGGATAGTTCTTGGATGGTTACAGACTTGTTATAGGAACTTATTGGACGCTTCTTGACATATTACTGGATGCTTTTAGGATTCTTCAGGATAGGTTTTGGATGGATATTGGCTGTTATAGGATGGTTCTTGACATATCACTGGACACTTTTAGGATTTTTCAGGACTAATGCCAGCTGATTATAGAATTTGTTTTGGAACTTTTTAGATGGTTCTCAATATATTGCAGAATGTTTCTGGGGCCTTTTTCTTTGTGTATATTTTGATAAATTTTGCTATTTATGATAAATAGCAAAAATAATAAACAGCCAAAATTTATCAATATTTTCTTTGTTAAAGTTTTTCATTACTTAAAAATTACTTTAAATAAAGATTAAATATTCCAAAATTATTTTCAAATAGTTTTATTATATTTCTACCAATTTCACACTCACTTTGAAATAGCCTAAAATTTGGTCAATAGTTAAATCAATAGTGCTTGTATCAGTACCAATCAATTTTACTAATAAGAATTTTAAAAAGCACTCATGTCGTATTATAAGCAGTGGTTGGAAAAAACTGCTTTATTTTGTAGTGAACTAAAACTACTTTTTTTTTTAAAAAGTACTTACTACAAACCACTTTTAAAATGTATTCACTGCATAACTATTTTTATAAGATGAATTTGTCTACAGCTTCAATTTGCACAAAAAGTTGAGGATATGGGTATACTATACTTTAGTAATTTAACATATTTAATTTACTGATCAACTTACCTTACCAACTTTAAGCTTTTACCCACTTCTGAAAACAATAAAATAAAACAAAAGTATAAAGTAAAAAATATTTATTTAAAAATATGGTTGTTCATTTTTAGTAGAATTTGCAATCAGATAAGCAGGATCTTTTGGGACATAATACATCTGAATCCATATAAAAAATGAACTTCATGAGGCAATGGCCTTCCTAACCCTGCAGCATTGGAACTATTGCACAGTTAGTTTCTCCTTGTTCTCTCTCAGGAACAGGCATATGCGTTCGACAGCAGAATGCATTGAGTTCCATCTCATCTTATTTGGTATTATGAGATAGGTAATTAGCTCCGAAGATATCTTGTCAGCTAAAACAACCGACATTTTTGATTTATTCCAAAGAGCTTGGCACTTTGCAAGTCGTACATCATTGCACAGAACATCAAATTTCGTACAAAGGATCAAAATTCGTACATATGAAGAATGGCACCTTGTTTGTTTATTGAAAGAATGTTAAAAGTAGGATCAAAACTTGATACAAACTAGTTATTTACCATATCGTTCTACTAGATACACTACTTATTTTTAAAAGTAGTGTGTTACACTACAAACTATGATGAAAAAGTAGAGACTACTGCAGTTTCGTTACTTCTGGCCACTGATCTGTTAATTTTTAATTGTTACTTTGGTCAGTAACTGTCCACACACATGAATTCTTACCATTATAGTAGTCATAAAATTTGGTAGACATATTTCATAATATCTAAGGAGATGCATGTATTCCTAAACTAAAATAACACTAGATAACTCTAGATATATCAATATCATTATTGTACAATAAAAACACAAAAGTTTGAAATCATTATTTATTTGAAGCTTTCTTTACAGAATACAATCTTCTCTCTTTTGCATGTCTCAGTCAATTTTTTTTATGACATCTTCAATATCGGATCTTGTCACATTCTGACCACCACCTTGAATAGGCATTACAGCATCTATTTGGGATAAAAATTAATATACATTAAAGAAACAGATAAGGAGTTACCTACAGGGGCCCTGTTTGCAAAAAGATATTTGACATTTTATTTGAGGCTGTGTTACAGGAGCTTGAGAACGAGATTTTGCCTTTTTTATTCCTTAAACCTAATCTTTGGTGCCGTTATATGGATGATATATTTATTATTTGAAACCATAGTTTGAGTGACTTCCTTAATCTTTTGGATAATGTCAATGATTTTTACACCTCTGTTAATTTTACTATTGAGTCTAATTTTTCTTTACCTTTTCTGGATGTTCTTGCTTTCCATAACTCTCTTGGGTTTCATACTTCTGTTTTTCGTAAACCTACTTTCACTAATTCTTGTATTCCCACTAACTCCTCTCACCCAATTTCTTCTAAAAAAGCCTCTTTTAACGCTTATCTTAATCGTGCATTTAATATTTATTCATCTATTTCAGCTTTAGTTATTGAATTAGTTGTACAGAAAGCACCAACATTCATAATATTATTTACAATTTTAAGATTTTATTTAGAAGCTCTAACTTTGAGATTTTAAGTGTTGAAATTCTCTATTTTTATGAAAAGTGCTAAATTTTGCAATTTGATTTAAAAGTGCTTAAATATTTATTTTATTTAAAAGAACTAAAATTTATAATTTTACTTGAAAGCAGATTTTTATGAAAAAGTGATAAAAATTGAGATGTTATTTAAGTGTTAAAATATGCAATTTTGTTTAAAAGCATTAAATTATATATTATTTAAAAATGCTTGAAATCACAATTTTAAACATATGAAAAGAGCACGACGTATACAATAGAATTACTGGCTAGACTGTCAACGTCAAACTGCACGACTGTAAATTCAAGAGTGAATTCAAGATGTAAATTTGTTTTTTCAAGAATTTAAAGACAAGTACTATCCCTGACATTTTTATATCTTAATTTAGAAAGCATAGTGTAAATACTGATTGTAGTTATACTCACCAATAGCAATATCAACAACTTTCAGAGCAGAGAATCAATCATCTTTTGGTGTTCCCATACCAGTTGTATTCTTCTGCTACAGCATCTGCAATCAAATGTTGTATCAATGCCTAGTATCATCAGCATAAATAGTCCCTCCTAGTCCTCTGAATCTGCTATACTGCAAGAATATAATAAAAATTGCTGTAGTAAAATTCAAACTCAACATAATCAATAATTTGTACACTTTAGTAGAACAGAGCAACAATTAAATAACAAAGATAGGATATTCCCTAAATATAACATTGTTTAGATTAACTGGCTAATAAAATTAATGTGAACAATTTTCACAAAAATTTGTTTCATAGTGATTAATCAGTATCTATCTGGACACCATCATAAAAAAAAAATTGAAAAATTATCTTTTCCAACTATAAACTGAATCGTTAGAATGCATGTGCATTATTATAGGATGTATATGCTGGGGGCAGCCACATATGCATCCACGCAGCGAGTTACTATACCTTTTGAAAATTTAATGAATGAAATTAATCTTTGCCATAAATCCCAAGCAGTGTTGTGTACATTTTCCAGTTTTGAATAAAACTGAAATAAATACATTTTAAAAATATATAAATACATGGCAGTCAATTTATTACATGGTAAGTCAATTTATTAATTACTTATAAGGGAAGAGCCACATACTTTTAAATATATTAATAATCATTACTAGAAAAAAGTGGCAAAGTGTAAATTAGATACATTTTTTTTTTCTGTTTTGAAATAATGAATACCTACCTGAACTTTATTTTTGCTTTTAGTTTAAATTCTTGATTTTAATCATGCATTGTTAATAATTGAAAATTCATGAAACAAAATAGAAAAAAAAGAAACATACAAGTTCAGTGCCACCAGCTGGAGTCATGGCGAATGCCTCAACATTTATCAGTTCTTCCTCACAGGTGGCTGGGAGGGAAAGGTCTATTAGCTCTTCTGCTTCTGGTCCTGATGCTAAAAGAAAACAATGTTTAACATTCATGCACATAATGCATCACAATGTAAATGATTCTTTTTAAAAATGAATACATAGAAGTAACAAAACATCAGAAATTTCCATAGATAATGTGACCATGAAATCTAAGCTCTAGTGCAGAATTGATTATAGACAACTGTAAATACTTTCGATTATACAGACAATTATATCCTGCTCACCCTCATAAAATATTTTCAAATGTTAAAGATCAGTTTCTTCCAGCAAACAAAAAATACTTTGAAACGTATCACTTTAAGCAAGTAAAGTGTAACAATTTTCTAAAAAATACATGCACTACCTGACACAGAAAAAGCAACACCACGGAGCTTTGGCCATATAATTATACAAATTGCGATACAAACGCAGCTGGCCGTGGCCGATGTATGTAAATGATATGCAAGTAGATCAGGTGATTAGAGTGGGGACAATAGGAATGAAAATGGCAGATGAGCCAACTACTGTCTGTCGCCTATGGAAACCTACTTTTTGTTTCAGAAGACATATGCCTGGAGAGATGTCTGGCCAACGCTGCTGAAGTCCATTTCAAACAATTGGACGATCGTGCGATGGGATTCATTTCAGGTCTAAGTATGGTAGAATGGTTATAACGGCACTGAAACACACACAGATGTGTTTACTGTTCAAAGGATTTGGAGAAAATGGATTGAAGAAGGGCATGTGAATTGTCGCAGTGGACAATTGTGTCCATTCAGAAGTACGTCAGCACACATTGATAGACACATTCGAAGGCATGCACATTCGAAGGCATTCTGCAATGAGACATCAACTGTCAACATTGCAGAATTTGCAGGGTACATTGGATGTTCCAATATCAGCGAGAACAGCTTCTCAACAATTGGCCGAAAGCTGCTTGCACTCAAACCATCCTTTACGAAGACTCACATTGAGGACAAGACACTGATGTGAGAGATTGCAATGGTGTCAGATATGTCAAAGCTTCCTAGATGACTGAATGGAACAGGGTAGTGTTCAGCGATGTGTCTTGGTTCTGCTTGTCAAATGACAGTCATCATGTGAGAATTTGGAGGCGACATATGGAAACAGATCTAATCCTGCTGTGACTGTTGAACGCCATACTGCTTGACAATGTGGCATTATGGTTTGGGGTGCGTTGATAGCCAGTCACCTCTGGTTCACATCAGAGATACAATGGCAGCACAACAATATGTGGATGATATGCTGTGGTCGGTTGGTGACCATTTTTGAAAGTTGTCTTTTCCAAAACAATTTTATTATCCCAAACAATTTTATTATTTCTTCCAAACAATTGAATTATTATATAACATAAATTAAGAAAATATTACTAACAATCTTTAATCTCTTCTGGTTCAATCTAATATTTACGAGCAGAACACAAGTTTACAGCATATCAACAAGTCGCTAACTAAAGTGATTCCATCCCAAAACTCAAAGGGTCCTAATTAAAATTACTTTAGAATATTTATTACACTTTAGCAAGTCCCTTGTTTTTACAAACAATCATTTTCACAAATCATTAAATAAATTGACAGAATTTAGAAAATGAAATCTCCATACGCATTTTTTGTCCTACAATAATATTAAAACAACTTAATGTAAAGCTTTGGCTTGGATGGTAGAGAACTAGCAGTCTTCACAAATAAGGTCTTTGGTTCAAATCCAAGTGAATACTTAAATTTTACAACTCATGCCGCCATCTGTTGCTACCATAACCAGAAACTAACAATTACGTGAAAATTATAAATGAAAATTGTGGATAAATATTGGCATCTTGCGACATTAAATAGTACAAGCTACCATTACAGCATTAACTTCCTCCATTAATAATGCACTGTATATAATTGTGATGACGAGAAAAATAAAGACAAATAATAAAAATGCATTTAACATAAATATTGAAACTTAAATTTGTTGCAAACATTCAGTGTATAAAAGCCATAAAATAAGATAATTAACAAATTTCTAAAACATATGACAAAATAAGTATATTATGTACATGCAGTAATAAAATGACCCGATTCATAACTGTCTAAAATGCTAATTCAAAATTAGCCGAAATTTAGAGCATCTGTGTATGTCTATTTTACAACTTCGAGTATTATATAATCATGTGCACATCAATAATTTTATTTACAATTGTTTCTTAATGTGAATACTCCTATGCAACAATGCCTTTTGCATTTTTTTAAGCAAATGTTCTATTTTGATGAAATTCTGCAAAACACTTTCAGGCTTGATTTTCAGTTTTTTTTTTGGAAAATAATTAAAAATATTAATTTTTATAAATTATTCTTTCAAAAATGCTAAAGGTTTCCTACAGAAAAAAAACTATTAGATGACAACAATGATTTTGAGGAATGTGAATTAGGTGGAGGAAAACTCTGTACAGTAGCATGTGTTTTAATTATTTAGACAATATGTTTTAATATTTTCATAACAATTGTGGCTTTGGAAAAATTTCTATCATATAACTTTTATTTTTAACACCATATGCATTGATTGCTACCTACTTTTGTATTTTCTAATAGATATTTCCTCTGGAATAAAAATCTTCTGTTCCAGAAAATAATCTTCATTCATGTGAACAAGTATTTTAAAATATAGTTTAAAATGCAGTACCATAAATGCTAAAAGTTTCAGAAAAGATGCTACTTAATGTAATAGTCTGACTTGGTAAAACATTCAAACTTCCTGATAATTACATTTTTGCATTGCATAGTCAAATAAGGAACTGGTAAGTGACTACCTTTAGAATAATATTTCTAAATTCACTAACTTCTTGCAGGTTCCATATAATATATAATTTACTCAAAGTTGATACTTTATATTTGATGCAAAGCTGTTCTACAGCGTTTATTTGCAAAATTGCTTCAACAAGGCAATTGTGAATCCATTTCTTCCCTTACATTACATACAAATATCCAAAGCTCTATAACTATATAATTAGTTCTGGGACTCTTTTCTTGAACGCGAAAACAAGTAATCTTTATTGCATTTATCCCTTTTCTCATAAATTTAGAAGGTAAAAGAGTAAATATAAAGCCTAATCCACATGTGAAGTTTCCGATATTGTTTCTGCAGTTCAAAATAAAGACTTTTCACCTACCTCCTAGCCTTGCTTCAATTACCTTATGGCACATGAACTTGTTATGTTGCAGTTAATGTTTATAAATAAAGTGCATTCAAAGGTCAGTCTCAACTTAAATTTAGGTTTAAAAATAACACAAACATTACAAACCATAATTGTATTTTTTACACGCCATTTCCTATATTTTAGTTTTTATTTAGCAAACAATATTCAGCAATCCAGTTCCCAAGCAAAATTAAGCAATCAACCATGCCGATAAGACAAGATTATAAAGAAAAGTTGTATACCCTAACTGTAGACATGAAAATTCAAACTTTCGCTTAATAGCAAGTGGCCAGTATGTAGTTTTAAGCTTAATGGCCACTATTGCAGAATTTTAGTAAAATCCATAAGTATGGTTATACATAATCAGGGCCTGATTATGTACTGAGGTGAGTGATGCCTATTTTCTGGACTACCTAACTGGAACATTTAGTTCACATTAAGTGTTACAATAACTGATAACATTAGCCGAATAAATTTACCATTCATAATTACAATAAGCTCTATTGTATCGGAGTTGGAAAAAAAACCACCTTAATTTAGGAAGAGATAGCCTACTTGAGTTTTTGTGCATTTCTCCGTTTGTTTCTGAATTTTTGTTTTAGCACTGGTTCGGTATTATGCATGTCTTGAAATTAAAATAAATTAACTATGTTTTCCTAATTATTATCATAAATATCTTTTACATAAATGGTAAATATCAACATTAAAATTATGATCAATAGTAAATAACAGCAAGAACAATTTCATTTATTAATCAATAATATAAAAGTTATTTCCAATTTTCCCTCCCCTAAGAGAATGTAAACATAAATGGTTATATGGTGCAAGTTTTGTAAATGTATTCTACTAGTGAGTTTTCTATCCTTTTAAGAAGGAAAACAGTTTCCATATCAATTCTGCATTATATATTATACATGTGTAATATCAATATACCTTATACCAAATACAACCTGCAAATCTTGTGCACATTAAAACAAATTCTTGTTAAAATTTATTTGTATTAAATTTAACATATAAATAAACGTAATACAACAGAAAACTGAATTTCAGGCAAAGAAAATTTATATTTGGTGATTGTGTAGAGAGGAAATATACACAACCCTTGTATATGAAGGTAAAAAAAAATGAAGTTGCCTTTTTTATATTAAAATTTATGCAACAATTTCATAACAATTTACAGCTGAAGAATTATAGATAGATTCATAGAGGTACAGTGGAATCTCATTACAATGAATTTCTAGGGACCATAGTAAAAATTCGTTATTTTGAAAACTTAAGTTAAGGCGAAAATTTAAAATGGGGGGCATTTAAAAAATTGAAGGTATAGGAAAAAACATAATGAAACCATATTATATGCTACGATATATTTTAAATTATATACAAATACAACTATTTCGGTTTTTTGTTGTCATTAATCAAAGATGCGGTTGAACCAAAAAATAGCCCCCCACTCATTTTTCAAAGTACGATTCCGCGCCAAGTTGGCGCGATTCATCGGGTTGCAATTTCATTTCGTATACTTCGCCAATTCAGGTAACCCACTGACATCCAATCAGCGCTCGGCTGTTTGGGAATCTGCATTTTAATAGGCAGTAATAGTCTTCTGTGTATTTCATCAGACCTTTTTCGATCGAATTCGTTGACTCTTGTTTTTACAGATCTTTTTCGATCGATTTGCAAAGATTTAAACACGTATAAACTTTTTGGAATACATATTTAAAACATTCCTCGTAATTCATGAACATTAACATTTTACGCAAATTTTCAATAAATATGCCTGTTCCGGTGTTAAATGTACGTGTATGTTCAAGAAAACGTGCTGCGGTGTTGAATGTACGTGTATGTTCAAGAAAACGTAAACAATTACGTAATTGTATTGATTGTAGCAGTAGATTCTTTATGTGAAGCATAATATAAAGCAAATCAAACATACCTAAAACTGCAAGTGACCTTATTTCCAGGATAAGAAAAATCAATAACATATTCGAAAAATAGTCAGAAATTTTTGTTTGCACTGGAAGTGATAAAGAGTGTTTGTTAACAGTTTTCAATATCGCTTAACGAATAAAAATATTCAGTAACAGTTTTTTGCTGAGCTAAAATTCGATACTAGAAAGGACTGTTTGAAAAGACACTGGAGGGTCATCTGATACACATTCATCATTGCCACTCATCACCTTCATCATCTTTTATGTCTTCGCAGATGCTACTATCAAGACTAGCTATAATATTACTAGTTGTCAAGTCTGAACATATAAAAGCTTCCTCATTGTATCCAACATAATCAGAAGGTGATATTGTTAAAGGAAAATTAAGCTCTTTGGACGCTGTAGCTCATAGATCTTTAGGAAAATCGACAGCTGTAGAATCCTAAAACAAATATATCATTCTTATCACATTCTAAAGAGAATACCCAACTTCTTCTAACAGTTCTGGATTATAGACTGGGACATATTTTGCCAAGCAACAAATATCATTGCAATGGCTTGTCTGAGGTTAATTGCCATACTAGTACTCATCATTCAAGTTCGCAAGTATTTTTTCAACAAGTCGTCAACGAAAATGAATTTAAACATTTTTTTATGATACCCTGATCGAGAGGCCGTAAAATTGAAATGCAGTTAGCAGGAATATTTTTTGTTATCCAGGCTCATGTGTTGTTTTTGTAATTGCAGAGAAGCGATGAAACATTTTTAAAACAATGAGGTTTTGCGGATTTTCCAATCACTAGTGGGGTTAGTTTTTCTGTGCCAGTTGCATTACAACAAAAGAGAACTGAGATGCAAACTTTTGATTTTTTTCCACCTTTGCACTGTTCGCCTTATTTCGCCATAGTACGATTTGGTGGCAGTTGGTAGAAAAAGGCTATCTCATTAGCATTAAATATGTCTTCAGGTTCATAATCTTCCAAAATTCCCAGCAGTTTGTTTTCTTTCCATTCATGTGCAGCCAATAAATCAGTACATTTTTCATCTCCACTGACTTGTTTTCATGTTATTCCATATCTTTCATGGAAATGAAACAACCATGCAGAACTAGCATCAAATTCTTTTACTTTCACAACTTCTGCAAATTCTTTCGCATTAGTTTGTATCATTGACATAAAAACAGGAATATTTTTCGGTCAAACATCTGCACACAGCTTCATCAATGTTTTAATGATTTCCTAAACAGTCCTTTCCTGTCGGGACACAAAACAGACTACTCAGAAAGTTTTAAAATTTTGTTCCTTTTTTTTAAAATCGCAGATATTGTAGAAGCAGCAATCCCACAATCTTTGCAATATCAACTTGCTTTTTTCCGGATTGTACTGCTTCCAAAATTTCAACTTTTTCTTTTAAAGAGAACTAACTGCTTTCACTTCTTTCGGACATTTTAAATCAGAAACAGAAAAGTACAGCTGTACAGCCAAATAAACTAACTACAGTGCACGTTTGATGTACTCGACAATACTGCTCAATTTTCTTGAATTAATAGAAAATTTAGTAATGTTTAAATAAAAGTTTAAATTTAGTAATAAAGAATAACTTTTTCTTTTAAAGAGAACTAACTGCTTTCACTTCTTTCGGACATTTTAAATCAGAAACAGAAAAGTACAGCTGTACAGCCAAATAAACTAACTACAGTGCACGTTTGATGTACTCGACAATACTGCTCAATTTTCTTGAATTAATAGAAAATTTAGTAATGTTTAAATAAAAGTTTAAATTTAGTAATAAAGAATAACTTTTTCTTTTAAAGAGAACTAACTGCTTTCACTTCTTTCGGACATTTTAAATCAGAAACAGAAAAGTACAGCTGTACAGCCAAATAAACTAACTACAGTGCACGTTTGATGTACTCGACAATACTGCTCAATTTTCTTGAATTAATAGAAAATTTAGTAATGTTTAAATAAAAGTTTAAATTTAGTAATAAAGAATAACTTTTTCTTTTAAAGAGAACTAACTGCTTTCACTTCTTTCGGACATTTTAAATCAGAAACAGAAAAGTACAGCTGTACAGCCAAATAAACTAACTACAGTGCACGTTTGATGTACTCGACAATACTGCTCAATTTTCTTGAATTAATAGAAAATTTAGTAATGTTTAAATAAAAGTTTAAATTTAGTAATAAAGAATAACTTTTTCTTTTAAAGAGAACTAACTGCTTTCACTTCTTTCGGACATTTTAAATCAGAAACAGAAAAGTACAGCTGTACAGCCAAATAAACTAACTACAGTGCACGTTTGATGTACTCGACAATACTGCTCAATTTTCTTGAATTAATAGAAAATTTAGTAATGTTTAAATAAAAGTTTAAATTTAGTAATAAAGAATAACTTTTTCTTTTAAAGAGAACTAACTGCTTTCACTTCTTTCGGACATTTTAAATCAGAAACAGAAAAGTACAGCTGTACAGCCAAATAAACTAACTACAGTGCACGTTTGATGTACTCGACAATACTGCTCAATTTTCTTGAATTAATAGAAAATTTAGTAATGTTTAAATAAAAGTTTAAATTTAGTAATAAAGAATAACTTTTTCTTTTAAAGAGAACTAACTGCTTTCACTTCTTTCGGACATTTTAAATCAGAAACAGAAAAGTACAGCTGTACAGCCAAATAAACTAACTACAGTGCACGTTTGATGTACTCGACAATACTGCTCAATTTTCTTGAATTAATAGAAAATTTAGTAATGTTTAAATAAAAGTTTAAATTTAGTAATAAAGAATAACTTTTTCTTTTAAAGAGAACTAACTGCTTTCACTTCTTTCGGACATTTTAAATCAGAAACAGAAAAGTACAGCTGTACAGCCAAATAAACTAACTACAGTGCACGTTTGATGTACTCGACAATACTGCTCAATTTTCTTGAATTAATAGAAAATTTAGTAATGTTTAAATAAAAGTTTAAATTTAGTAATAAAGAATAACTTTTTCTTTTAAAGAGAACTAACTGCTTTCACTTCTTTCGGACATTTTAAATCAGAAACAGAAAAGTACAGCTGTACAGCCAAATAAACTAACTACAGTGCACGTTTGATGTACTCGACAATACTGCTCAATTTTCTTGAATTAATAGAAAATTTAGTAATGTTTAAATAAAAGTTTAAATTTAGTAATAAAGAATAACTTTTTCTTTTAAAGAGAACTAACTGCTTTCACTTCTTTCGGACATTTTAAATCAGAAACAGAAAAGTACAGCTGTACAGCCAAATAAACTAACTACAGTGCACGTTTGATGTACTCGACAATACTGCTCAATTTTCTTGAATTAATAGAAAATTTAGTAAGGTTTAAATAAAAGTTTAAATTTAGTAATAAAGAATAACTTTTTCTTTTAAAGAGAACTAACTGCTTTCACTTCTTTCGGACATTTTAAATCAGAAACAGAAAAGTACAGCTGTACAGCCAAATAAACTAACTACAGTGCACGTTTGATGTACTCGACAATACTGCTCAATTTTCTTGAATTAATAGAAAATTTAGTAATGTTTAAATAAAAGTTTAAATTTAGTAATAAAGAATAACTTTTTCTTTTAAAGAGAACTAACTGCTTTCACTTCTTTCGGACATTTTAAATCAGAAACAGAAAAGTACAGCTGTACAGCCAAATAAACTAACTACAGTGCACGTTTGATGTACTCGACAATACTGCTCAATTTTCTTGAATTAATAGAAAATTTAGTAATGTTTAAATAAAAGTTTAAATTTAGTAATAAAGAATAACTTTTTCTTTTAAAGAGAACTAACTGCTTTCACTTCTTTCGGACATTTTAAATCAGAAACAGAAAAGTACAGCTGTACAGCCAAATAAACTAACTACAGTGCACGTTTGATGTACTCGACAATACTGCTCAATTTTCTTGAATTAATAGAAAATTTAGTAATGTTTAAATAAAAGTTTAAATTTAGTAATAAAGAATAACTTTTTCTTTTAAAGAGAACTAACTGCTTTCACTTCTTTCGGACATTTTAAATCAGAAACAGAAAAGTACAGCTGTACAGCCAAATAAACTAACTACAGTGCACGTTTGATGTACTCGACAATACTGCTCAATTTTCTTGAATTAATAGAAAATTTAGTAATGTTTAAATAAAAGTTTAAATTTAGTAATAAAGAATAACTTTTTCTTTTAAAGAGAACTAACTGCTTTCACTTCTTTCGGACATTTTAAATCAGAAACAGAAAAGTACAGCTGTACAGCCAAATAAACTAACTACAGTGCACGTTTGATGTACTCGACAATACTGCTCAATTTTCTTGAATTAATAGAAAATTTAGTAATGTTTAAATAAAAGTTTAAATTTAGTAATAAAGAATAACTTTTTCTTTTAAAGAGAACTAACTGCTTTCACTTCTTTCGGACATTTTAAATCAGAAACAGAAAAGTACAGCTGTACAGCCAAATAAACTAACTACAGTGCACGTTTGATGTACTCGACAATACTGCTCAATTTTCTTGAATTAATAGAAAATTTAGTAAGGTTTAAATAAAAGTTTAAATTTAGTAATAAAGAATAACTTTTTCTTTTAAAGAGAACTAACTGCTTTCACTTCTTTCGGACATTTTAAATCAGAAACAGAAAAGTACAGCTGTACAGCCAAATAAACTAACTACAGTGCACGTTTGATGTACTCGACAATACTGCTCAATTTTCTTGAATTAATAGAAAATTTAGTAAGGTTTAAATAAAAGTTTAAATTTAGTAATAAAGAATAACTTTTTCTTTTAAAGAGAACTAACTGCTTTCACTTCTTTCGGACATTTTAAATCAGAAACAGAAAAGTACAGCTGTACAGCCAAATAAACTAACTACAGTGCACGTTTGATGTACTCGACAATACTGCTCAATTTTCTTGAATTAATAGAAAATTTAGTAAGGTTTAAATAAAAGTTTAAATTTAGTAATAAAGAATAACTTTTTCTTTTAAAGAGAACTAACTGCTTTCACTTCTTTCGGACATTTTAAATCAGAAACAGAAAAGTACAGCTGTACAGCCAAATAAACTAACTACAGTGCACGTTTGATGTACTCGACAATACTGCTCAATTTTCTTGAATTAATAGAAAATTTAGTAAGGTTTAAATAAAAGTTTAAATTTAGTAATAAAGAATAACTTTTTCTTTTAAAGAGAACTAACTGCTTTCACTTCTTTCGGACATTTTAAATCAGAAACAGAAAAGTACAGCTGTACAGCCAAATAAACTAACTACAGTGCACGTTTGATGTACTCGACAATACTGCTCAATTTTCTTGAATTAATAGAAAATTTAGTAAGGTTTAAATAAAAGTTTAAATTTAGTAATAAAGAATAACTTTTTCTTTTAAAGAGAACTAACTGCTTTCACTTCTTTCGGACATTTTAAATCAGAAACAGAAAAGTACAGCTGTACAGCCAAATAAACTAACTACAGTGCACGTTTGATGTACTCGACAATACTGCTCAATTTTCTTGAATTAATAGAAAATTTAGTAAGGTTTAAATAAAAGTTTAAATTTAGTAATAAAGAATAACTTTTTCTTTTAAAGAGAACTAACTGCTTTCACTTCTTTCGGACATTTTAAATCAGAAACAGAAAAGTACAGCTGTACAGCCAAATAAACTAACTACAGTGCACGTTTGATGTACTCGACAATACTGCTCAATTTTCTTGAATTAATAGAAAATTTAGTAAGGTTTAAATAAAAGTTTAAATTTAGTAATAAAGAATAACTTTTTCTTTTAAAGAGAACTAACTGCTTTCACTTCTTTCGGACATTTTAAATCAGAAACAGAAAAGTACAGCTGTACAGCCAAATAAACTAACTACAGTGCACGTTTGATGTACTCGACAATACTGCTCAATTTTCTTGAATTAATAGAAAATTTAGTAAGGTTTAAATAAAAGTTTAAATTTAGTAATAAAGAATAACTTTTTCTTTTAAAGAGAACTAACTGCTTTCACTTCTTTCGGACATTTTAAATCAGAAACAGAAAAGTACAGCTGTACAGCCAAATAAACTAACTACAGTGCACGTTTGATGTACTCGACAATACTGCTCAATTTTCTTGAATTAATAGAAAATTTAGTAATGTTTAAATAAAAGTTTAAATTTAGTAATAAAGAATAACTTTTTCTTTTAAAGAGAACTAACTGCTTTCACTTCTTTCGGACATTTTAAATCAGAAACAGAAAAGTACAGCTGTACAGCCAAATAAACTAACTACAGTGCACGTTTGATGTACTCGACAATACTGCTCAATTTTCTTGAATTAATAGAAAATTTAGTAAGGTTTAAATAAAAGTTTAAATTTAGTAATAAAGAATAACTTTTTCTTTTAAAGAGAACTAACTGCTTTCACTTCTTTCGGACATTTTAAATCAGAAACAGAAAAGTACAGCTGTACAGCCAAATAAACTAACTACAGTGCACGTTTGATGTACTCGACAATACTGCTCAATTTTCTTGAATTAATAGAAAATTTAGTAATGTTTAAATAAAAGTTTAAATTTAGTAATAAAGAATAACTTTTTCTTTTAAAGAGAACTAACTGCTTTCACTTCTTTCGGACATTTTAAATCAGAAACAGAAAAGTACAGCTGTACAGCCAAATAAACTAACTACAGTGCACGTTTGATGTACTCGACAATACTGCTCAATTTTCTTGAATTAATAGAAAATTTAGTAATGTTTAAATAAAAGTTTAAATTTAGTAATAAAGAATAACTTTTTCTTTTAAAGAGAACTAACTGCTTTCACTTCTTTCGGACATTTTAAATCAGAAACAGAAAAGTACAGCTGTACAGCCAAATAAACTAACTACAGTGCACGTTTGATGTACTCGACAATACTGCTCAATTTTCTTGAATTAATAGAAAATTTAGTAAGGTTTAAATAAAAGTTTAAATTTAGTAATAAAGAATAACTTTTTCTTTTAAAGAGAACTAACTGCTTTCACTTCTTTCGGACATTTTAAATCAGAAACAGAAAAGTACAGCTGTACAGCCAAATAAACTAACTACAGTGCACGTTTGATGTACTCGACAATACTGCTCAATTTTCTTATCAGTTCATATGTGAAAGAATTTTCAGGGAAAATAATCACATCTCTCCCCCCCCCCCCCCCCTGGATGCATTATCTATACACCTGGTCATGTAGACAAAAATATCTAGATAAGGGGTGGTTGCTTCAGAAACCCCTTTCAGTTGCACATTTATTTCCAAAAGGATTATAATTATGAAGTACCCTACTTAAAAAGTATATCTTTCTTTTAAAAATAAACAACTTTATTGCAAGTAAAAATAGAAAGGAGTATTAAATGTTATCATAGTGAAATATTAAAATGCAACGTTATACAAGAAGGCTAAAATAACGGTGGGATGTTTTTTCTTAAATTTTACAACTTTTAGATCTAGAAAGGGGTTTCTGAGGTAAAATGAAAGAAAAAAATTCGTTAATCTGAAAAAACAAATGCTTTCATAGTTTAAATTCATTCGTTAATGTGAAAATATTTAATGAGGAAAGAATAGGAATTTTTTCAAAACATCGCGCAATATTCGTTAAACTGGTGTTCGAGATTCCACTGTATACAAAAGAATAAAACCATAAAATGAAAACTAACAAAAAATATAAAATGTTATTTTGTATAGCATTGTGAAAAGAAACACTGATATTAATAGATCGAATTCATTTAAAAAAATGAATCCGTCCTTCATTCATGTTTTTTCCAAATTTAATGAAGTAGATGCAATGGGATTTGATCGTTGTTGCCTCGCATTTCCAGCGTAAACAGCAGATTGAATCATGCTATTTCGAATGTAAATTCGGAACATAAAATGATCTAGTAAGTATAAATGTTTAAAAATTGTGAATCTCTATAAAATATTCGTCAAATTATAATTAATTTCTTTATATTGCATTGTTAAAAAGTACGGCAGAATTAGAGGTATAGTTGAGACACTTTTGTCGATCGGGAAATCCCGATCGACAAAAATGTTTTGAATGGATGTTACGGCCAAATACACCTACAGTATGAAACATAGGCTACAAAAAAAAATGCACTTTTTACAACAAAAGCATAAAAACTGTTATAGAAAATAAATAAATTGTATAGAAAATAAAAACTTACTTACTTTGTACTTTAGTTGGAATACCATGCGGTGCACCTATAAATTCAAACAAGCCAAGCCTAACCAGTAACCGGTAGAGGAAGCACCGAATCACAAAGCCACGCATGCGCGAAAAACTCCATGCTCCAATAGCGGCGGCGTTTGAGCTGGCTCCTTTCGAAGCTTCCCACAATCATTCCTAAAGGAATCCTGTTAGAGTCATTCAGGACGGATCTTTTTAATGGCTCCTACGCAGGACGTCTCAAGACATCCAACTTAGGATAGGACGCTTTTAGGATCTTTGGGATCATTTTAGGATCTCCTGTGGAAGTCACTGGTTGTCTGGGATAGCTCCTCTCCTGGCTACACGATCCTCTCGAGCAGTTGTCTATCTGGGGCGTCATTAGCCTCTACGATGATTACATGTGTTTTCTCTGATCCACTGTTGCCAACACCTAGAAACTACCTTATCGCTCCGGCCAAAATATTGACTAATACGTATGTTGGATAAACCAGCTTCCCTTGGGCCTATGATGCGACCTCTCTCTAAATACGACAATTGTTTGTAGATCCATCGAATACGTCTGAAAGGAATCTTTGTACACAACTTGCAGCATCAAAGCAGAAAATCCAGTTCCAGTTGCTCGTGAGTGGGAATACCGGTCGTATTAAATGCTGCACGATGCGTCGTCCTCATCTGCGCTGTATGAACATCATTGGCGCTGACAATTTGATCATTTGACTAACTCTTACAACGGCATTTGCATACAGAGTTTCACGGCTGTAGCGCAATTTTTATGGGTGCATATATTTTTTTGCAACTGAGTGCATTTGTTGAAATTGAAATTTTATTGTCCGAAATCTAAAATTTATTTTTTTAAAGTACAAATTTGTATGCCTCTAAATTATCATACAAATTTAAAATTTAATAATCTGATGTGGGCAGCACATGGCTTTCCTTATATAATGCAATGAATTTACTACTTTTGCAGCAGAAAAATAGCTTATTGTTATAGTAGATACTTATATTCTTTTCAAGATATTGAATTTTCGTCAATTAGTCGTCATTTTCATTGATTTAGCGTCATTTATAACCATTTGGCGAAATTTTCGTTAATGTGGCAACATTTCCTAAAATCGCCAAGTTGGCGACATTCCGCTAAATTCTTCGCCAAAATCTCGCCAAGCGTTATGGAAGGAGAAATAAGTTATTCTTATGGCAGATAAATGACTATTGGCGTTCAAATACAAAAGTATTACTCAAAGTATATTTTCTCATGAATGGAACGAGCTAAATCCACAAAAATAATGTCACCAAATTTATCGCATGATATTACATATGAAAAGTGAACATGTTTCTTAACAGTTAATATATGTTTTTTTTATTTATGGGATTTTTTGATAAATTTATTTGAAAAATGAGCAATATCTCGAGAACGGTTCATGCTAGTGTTCTAAAGTTTATGTCAATCGTTTTCTAAGGAAAAATTACATAAGAAGTGTCTATTTGCGTAACTATATTAAAGGTTTTGATTTTTTGATGATTTTTTCAAAATTTCATTCGAAAATTTAGGAGGGTTCTGAACATTCGATTGCGATTAAAAACAACAGACTTCCAGTATTCACGGATTGTGATTTTTGTACCAAATTTCATTCGAATCGCTCCTTTCGTTCGTGAGATATCGTCTCCACAGACTCACTGACACACACACACACATACACGCACTTTCACGCACACATACACGCACTTTCACACACACACACACAGACATCACCTCAAAAATGTTCAATTCGCGATCAGGGATGCTTGAAACGTGCTCTCCCGTCAAAAACTCGAACTCGGATTTTCGACCCCGTCACAATACTTTCCTTATACATTATGTATATAAGGAAAGTAATAATCAGTGGTTTCAAATGCCCAGATAAAGGTACTATAAAAATATTGACCTGATAATGTGTAACAATTGTTACAATTAATGTTACAATTGCTTATCATAGTATTAAAGTCGGTGTTCAATGTTCTTTTTATTCGCAGATATGCATGTCTGGCAACGTCGACGCATGAATTAGCTAATGCGTTCAAAAATGCTAGTACGCTTGCGGTCACGTAGGAATAACATGTGCTGCCTACATATTTTAACAAAAGTTATACTTACGCCTTCTTGAAAGCCTTTCTGGATGTATGTAAGGAGAAAAGACCATAGGTGTGACAGCAACTGAGAGAACAGGTTTTCCTTCAGAGGTTCATCTAGAGACTCTAATACTTCATTCAAGTGAGCAAGAAATTTATCGAAAGCCTGGAAAGACAAAAATGTTAAGGTTTTCCTCTTTAGAAATTTCCTGAATTTTTAATTCCTCATTTCAATATTTAAATGTGTCATCGTATCTATTTATGCTAGCACTAGATGTCATATGACGCAATTAAAAATGCCATTTAGGGTTATTTTTACAAATTTGGTGACATTTTCATCAATTTGGAGACATTTTCGTCCATTTAGCAATATTTAAAAAAGTCGCAAAGTTTGCGACATCCCGCCAAATTTTTCGCCAAGTATTACGCACGGGTGCAGGTATGGGTTATTCATATAGTCGTTTGTTATGTTATTTCCAAGATGTTGAACTTTCATCAATTAGTCGTCATTTTCATTGATTCAGGGTCAATTTTATCAATTTGGCAACATTTTCGTTAATTTAGTAGCATTTAAAAAAAATCGCAAAGTTGGCGATATGCCGCCAACATTCGGCGCCAGAATTTTGCCAAGCGTTACAGACAGAGAAATAGGTTATTCTTATAGTAGATTCTTATGTGTTCTCCAAGATATTGAATTTTCATCAATTAGTCGTCATTTTTACAAATATGGCTACATTTTTAACAATTTGGCGACATTTAAAAAATCTCGTCAAGTTGGCGATATTTCGCCAATTTCGACACCAAAATTTCGCCATGTGTTACCCAGAGATAGATAGATAAACAGACAGATAAATCAAGGTGTTTATATTATAAATTAGTTTTTATGCCTGTTAAAGACAAGGAATCCAAAGCTCTTAAAAAAAATTTGCAACTTCTTCTTTCTCATACTACGTAATATAGTATAAAGTATTGTTTTCACGAAAATTTACAAATTGCAGATTTTGATGCCAATATATGTTTTAGGATCTCCTGAACACGTTTTGACTATTTTTGGAGCGATGTTTGTCCGTCTGTCTGCCTGTATGTCTGTGGTCGATTTTTTGTGTGCATGATAGCCGCCACAAATATTAATGGATTTTCTCGAATCTTTATATCCGGCTTCGTTATCAAAAAACTTAGAACTAGAGAGGATTGTTTTTAATTCGAGCGAAAAAGCGAGATTTTATATTTTTTTAACATGGCAGTATAGGACAAAATTGAATATAATCATCCATAAAAGGGATTATTTATGACTCAATGATCACCAGACTTAATAGTTTCAATCATTGCTGCGGAAAATAGCCGCGGTACAATTGTTTTGTTCGTGACGTCATTAGTCTCTCTCGGGGGAACAAATTACTCCACCCAGGGGGTACATTGTCAAAAATGATATCAATCGGAAGATTGTTGCAAGCCTTGAAAGTGAAGGGTAACAAGCTACAATTGTAATGATTTAGACCCACAATAGCGATTTTTCAAACATATTCTTGTAAAATTTGAAAAAAAAATTACTAAAAAGTGAATTCTGGTATGAAGTCGAGTTGAGCCACACTCTGGTTAATTTAAAATAAGTTCCATATTTTAGCAGGTTTATAGTGCTTGACTTCGAAAATAGCCTGCTAAATTGGATCAGTTAGCATCTACCTCATTGGTTCCATTATGAGTGTGCAAAGATTTAGCCTTCTGGGTCGGGGAAGAGCTTCTGGAGGGTCTGAAAAGACTTTCGAGAACACGCTTTGTTCTTCAACCCGAGGGGGGAGGGGATCAAAAATTCAGCTCCGTTAAGTTCTGCTATGTGATTGATACTGCAAGTATGCAAACATTCAGCCTTCTTCGAACCAGGACTTTTGAAGGTTCTGAAAAGACTTCTCAATTCCCCTCCCCCTCTTTTCTTTGTCCGAAGTGAATCAAAAATTCGGTTTCGTTAAGTGCTGTTCTGAGATCGATACTATGTGTAAGGATTCAGTCTTCTAGATCATCCAGGGGGAGGAGTATCTGAAAAGACAAAAATATGCTAAGCAGTTGTACATGTTAACCTATGTCTCCCGATCGGCTTAACGAATACTTTACCTAGAAAGTTCGTTTTAGAATTAAAATAATTTGGACATAAGATACTTGAAAATACTAGAAAAGAAAATGTAAATGATAATGTTTGATGAGTTCATCAAACTATCGTACATTTTCATCGCTATCATCTATCGAATAAAAACGAGGCCAGAATTCAGTCAGTTCTCCAGCGTAATGTTTTGACCCATCCAACACTAAAACAATTTCATCAAGTCATTTTTTGCTTGCTATTGCCTACTCGAGGACAATTACCTACTCATAGTCATCAACTCTGAAAGGGATGAGATCGATGATCAAACGGAGGGGATAAGTACTGTGTATCATTTATCCAATGTGGCTCAATTGGAGCATTAGTACAATTATTCACCCAAGAGAGTTGCCTGTACACAAATCCGTATTCAAATATCCATGCTTGGGAATTCTTTAGCATAAATGCAATATGGATGACTTTCAACCAAAATTTATGAATACTATTTTTACTCATGGACAAGCCTGTGTAAAGCGATCCTGAGCTCTGGAGCTTAGGCTCCTCCTCCTCCTCCTCCCCTCTTTCCTCCTCCCCGCTCTTTCCTCCTCCTCCCCTCTCTCTCTCCTCCTCCTCCTCCTTCTCCTCTCCCTCCTCCTCCTCTCTCTCCTCCTCCTCTTCCCGCATGATTGCACCAAAGTTTCACTCTCGTTTCATAATAATAATTAATAATCGCCTACTGATAGTTTCTCTTTCTACCAAAAGCATTGGCTAATTACCGTATTTAGCTTAATTCTAAATTGTAATAGTTCTAATTGATATATATTGTTGGCTCTTAACTGTTTAAATTTCAAATAACGGCTAGAAAAATGTTCTTAACAAAAAAATAGGAAAATAACTTAATTCATTTATACGATAGCAACCATACTTAATTGTATGAATAACTTAAGGCAATATGGCGTCTAGGATAATGGAGTGATAACAATAAGTAATTTAAACCGAACTGATTTTCTTTTTACAACAAAATAATTGAATAATCACAAGGGTTGTAATTACACTTTTATTTTAACTCGGTTTACTAGTGCTAAATTTAATTCGAATGCAACAAATAGTTGACATTTACAAGAATAATTTTATTTAAAAGGTTACATTTTTCAAAAAATTAAAAACACCCTTGCCGCTACACAAACCAAAAACTTTGGTAGTCCAGGCCTTTTGCCCCCCCCCCCCTTGAGCCCTGGGACTTCAGCCTTTGCTCCCTCCCCTTTTCTCCTCAAGTCGGCCCTGCTCATGTCAATAACAATTTCTTAGAAAATGAAATGGAAGACATGGAGGACATAAATAATTGAAACTGGATGAATGTAAAAATAACTCACTTGATTCGTTGCTTGTGACTGTAACCATGCCCCGAAAACTTTTTCTGCGTAACCATGAATGCCATCCACTGCAACAAGGAGCATTTTTGTCACAATATCTTCCATGTGTGTTTTCATAGATTTGTGGATGAAATTCAAAAAGGAGAATATCACGAGGGTTATTACAACGCATCAAAAGAGGCTGAAAAAAGAGGCTGAAAATTATCTTTAACAGCAAATTGAGCAAGAGCCGTAGAAAGTTTACTATCCCTGACATCCCGAGCATGTTCTGCTAAACGGATGCCAACGGTGCGTTTAGTACTTCCAATATAAAATTTAAAATTACCATAGGTGGACAACAGGGGAACAACATACACCCCAGCAAAGCTTTTAAAGTCATCCTTATCACCCAGTTTATCAGGCCGAATACGGTTAAATAAAGAAGAAATATTAGAATGTGCAGGTCTGAAACCAAACTTAGAACAAAATTGGATAAAGGGGCGGAAAATCGTAGGATTGTATGGAAAACTAGACCTATAAGTCAAACGGTCTTTTAAAGCAATAAGTTTAGTATCAAAAAGGGTATATTTACGGCGAACTTGGAAGAAAACCTTATAAATAAACTCAAAGGAGTAGCCAGCCTCACGGCCAAGGCCAAAAATAAATTCAATTTCATCACTTAAAGCAGAGATAGATGAACAAACAGTAAAAGCGCGATTAAAATAAGCATAAAAAGAAGCTTTTTTAGAGGAAAGAGGATGGTAAGATTTAGCAGGAATACAAGAATTAGTAAAAGAAGGTTTACGGAAAACCGAAGATTGAAAACCAGTAGCAGACAGTGGCGGATTTCAGGAGGAGCGATCGAGGCGATCGCCCCCCACAAACGCCTGACGAACGTCGACGTTTTATAAAAATAAATTATAAAATTAAAAAATATATATATCATTAGGGAGATACTTTGGCCTTGCTCTCCCTCTCTCAGTTTATCCACGAAATCTCGCCCCCATAATGAAACTCAAAACTCTGCGCCTGGATGTCTTATATTTACAAGATTTAGTACCATCGACTCTTTTAGCGAATATCAACACGGACGAAGAGTCAGTCACTCCTCACATCTTGGACAGAGCTAAGCAAGAAGTATCACAGAATAGTCGAACTGGGAGTGGAAGAAATGATCAGTACACTTCAAGTTGAGGTGATTAACTGGAGAACCAAATGGATGCGAGAAAATACCGATGCTGGCAAAGTACCCAAGTCTGCTTTTGAAGCACTACAGAACTGTGATCCTGCAGTGTACCATGTGATCTACGTGTTACTGAAATTTCTTGTAACATTACCAATTACTGTAGCAACCGCCGAGTGTAGCTTCTCAGCACTAAAACGATTGAAGACATGGCTTCGAAACACAAATTTTAGATCGATTTGCTAAAGAAAAAGCAAGAAAACTTGAGTTGATATTATAATGATGATTCTTCCTGGGAGGTTAATGACGCCAGGGTTTTTGCGATGGACTCCGTAAGGCTGTTAAGGATAATGATCGACAATAAGCTGAATTGGCAATTCCATTTGAATAGTGTTATAGGTACTACCCCTGACAAAAATTATGGAATCACTTCCATGTTATTTCAATGGGATACCACGTTCAATACCCTACAACTTTTGATGCACGGATACCCTGAAAACCCCTTTTTGAGCGAAATTGAAGAACTTTAAATGCTTAACAAAACAAAAAAATATTTGAAAAATTTTGCTCTTTTCATTACTTAATAACTCACGATCAAAAAATGAGAAAAAAGCTACAGGTTGAAAGAAAAAATTCGTAAAAACTAATTTGGAATAATAAATTTGATCATGGAAAATCATTAAGATATAGCTCCTCATGTTTATATGATCAAATTTATTATTCTAAATTAGTTTTTACGAGTGTTTTCTTTCAGCCTACAGCTCTTTTTCCATTTTTTGGTTGTGAATTATTAAATAATGAAAAGTGCAACATTTTTCAAACATTTTTTATTTTGTTAAGTTTTTAAAGTTCTTCAATTTCGCTCAAAAAGGGTTTTTTAGGGCATCAAAAATTGTAGAGCATTGAACTTCGTATCCCATTGAAATAACATGGAAGTGATTCCATCATTTTTGCCAGGGGTAGTAAACTAGATCCAACCATTGGTCTTTTCTTTTGATGTTTCTGCGTAATGTTTATACGTGATGTTTTTCGCGTAAAAATTTATTGACTCCTGTGCAGCTAAAATTGTAAAAAAATGAGAAAATGTAAATCAATGTTCAGTGCTTATTAATACCTATATTAACTGCATTTACTTATATTCAACCTCCTTTTCTACCACAGTCTAATAAAAATAAAATTTATTTGTATTGTATCGTATGATAACCATATTTAGTGAATAGAATATAAATGTGTGTTTATTTAGTTAATATTCAGTATTAATCTTCTCACATGAAAATCTCTTACATGTGTATACTTAATACGGAATATAATTTAGTTTCCTGTTTCGACTTCAACAATAAGTTTGTTTCCTTATATAGTCACATAATTTTTCTTTCTTCCAATCTTCATTGTTTTGCTGTCTTAAAAAAATGATAGGCTGTATTTTATAAGCTGCAAAGAACTTACTATAAACTTCCGAATTTGTTCTAGTTATTTCAAAAATGTCAAATATCCGTATATAGGAAGCCGTTAAGAAAATCCTAAGTGAACAAACCTCCAAGAACATTTCAATCTACAATTCGCCCCCCCCCCCAAACAAGAGGCCAAAATCCGCCACTGGTAGCAGAACGGGTGACCATTACATCAAGAAAAGGCAAAGAACCATTAGCTTCATGTTCGACAGTAAAATTGATAGAAGGGTAAAAATCATTAACTTCAGGCAAAAGAAAAGAAAGATCTTCTAAATCACTATCCCAAACAATAAACACATCATCCACAAAACGGCACCAAAGAGAGGGGGTTTGGATAAAAAGGCAAAATCTCATTCTCGAGTTCCTGCAAAACCGTCTCGGCCAAAATACAGGGCTATCCATAGGGGCTCCACATGTTTGTAGATAAATAGCATCCTGGAAACCAAAATAATTTGTCTCCGCAACAATTGTTTATTGTTTGGGATAGTGATTTAGAAGATCTTTCTTTTCTTTTGTCTAAAGTTAATGATTTTTACCCATCTATCAATTTTACTGTCGAGCATGAAGCTACTGGTTCTTTGCCTTTTCTTGATGTACTGGTCACCCGTTCTGCTACTGGTTTTCAATCCTTAGTTTTCCGTAAACCTTCTTTTACTAATTCTTGTATTCCTGCTAAATATTACCATCCTCTTTTCTTTGAAAAAGTTTCTTTTAATGCTTATTTTAATCGCGCTTTTACTGTTTGTTCATCTATCTCTGCTTTAAGTGATGAAATTTAATTTATTTTTGGCCTTGGCCGTGAAGCTGCCTACTCCTTTGAGTTTATTTATAAGGTTTTCTTCCAAGTTCGCCGTAAATATACCCTTTTCGATACTAAACTTAATGCTTTAAAAGACCGTTTGACTTATAGGTCTAATTTTCCATACAATCCTACGATTTTCGGCCCCTTTATCCAATTTTGTTCTGAGTTTGATTTCAGACCTGCACATTCTAATATTTCTTCTTTATTTAACCGTATTCGGTCTGATAAACTGGGTGACAGGGATGACTTTAAAAGCTTTGCTGGGGTGTATGTTGTTCCCCTGTTCTCCACCGATGGTAATTTTAAATTTTATATTGGAAGTACTAAACGCACCGTTGGCATCCGTTTAGCAGAACATGCTCGGGATGTCAGGGATAGTAAATTTTCTACGGCTCTTGCTCAATTTGTTGTTAAAGATAATTCTCAGCCTCTTTTTGAGAAGACTTTCCTTTTGATGCGTTGTAATAACCCTCGTGATATTCTTCTTTTTGAATCCCTTTTTATTTATATTTACCGTGAGTCCGTTTTTAATTTTGAGCCTGTTATGAATTTGAGTTACGTTTGGCGACTCATTCTCGACTCCATGCAATTCAAGTCTCTCCAAAGTTATATTTGACATTTTCCTCTTTGGGATTATGCTTGATTGCCCTCCCCCCTTTTTTTCGATTTCTGTAATTAAATTGTAATTAAATATGCTGTTTTTTTGTTGTTAAATTTTTGAAAAATTGTTTACGGTTATCCTTGTCTAGACGTAGATTCTTATGTGGATTGTATTTATGCAAATTTTGTCGCTATATCTGGTCTATATATGAACGATTCAAACTTTATTTCCGTGTAGCCACTGATGAAGAGCATACTTATGCTCGAAAGCGCTATGGCCTATTTTAAACTTTTGTACGTCTTAAGGAAGTGAAATAAAGACCTTCTGTTGTGGATGTGTGTTTCATTTTGCTATCAGTAGTGTTATTTATTTAGAAAGCTGTTTAAATCCTTCTACTTATCTTTTACCTTCCTCCTAATTATTTTTATTTTCAGTTTTTCGTTTTATAAGGGTTTTATTCTTAAGTCACTCAATTTTCTTCTTGAGTCAAATATATATTGGCAGACGTGTCCTTGCCTATGGCGGTGTATTGCCTTCGAAACCAATGGTTAGATTTTTCAACTGCTTATGCTGTCATTAGCCAAGTACTTTCCCTTTAGATTATCTTAGACAGCATCTCAATATCTTGAACGAATTCTTATATTTCATATATCTTTAGAGATAAAGCGAACTCAAAATCCGGAATCTTGAATAGGGTATTGAAAATGATTAAATTTATTACGCTGTTTATATATGAACATTTAACCGCATGTGTATTCATAAGAATTTTAAAGTGGATAAAAAATAAATATCTACAAACTCACACTACCTATAAAAATATTACTGAGCAATATTTAACTTACAATCTGAACGATAAATAGGAGGTTGAATTTATTCACAAAATATTGTTCACATTGATGTTTGTGGGACGCTCGTAGATTTAAATTCTGTCATTTGCAAATCTTACAAAAATGTAGGAGGCATCCTAAAAGTACTCTTAATTCGTATATCAATGGGTTAATATTTACTGCCAGTCAATAATGCATAATTCGTTACCCCAAACTCATTTATGAATCTAGACTAAAATTCACAACAGCTAATCTGGCAAAGCTCTCATTCGATATACACTCAAACCTGTTTTTGTGCGGTGGATAGGGACCGCATAAAAAAAACGCATAAAAGAAAAATCGCACAAAACTTCACGAGTAGCTATAAAAAATAGTTTTCGCAACACAATTAAAAAGTATTTTTTTTTTATGCAGTGAATAGGGACCGCATAAAAAAAGTCTCACGTAGAAAATAACTCAAAATCTTACGAAATAACTAGGAATTGCTTTTTTAAACGAAATCAAGAAACGAGGCTTGGCAGCTACTTGGAATCTCGCCAAACCTTTTGGAATCTGATTTAAAAAATACACATACAAACATTTTTAAATATTTTATTTACATATGTACTTATTTTACACATACAAAACTTTTCAAAACGTATAACCATTATCCTTCGTAGTCTGACAATAGGAATGTGAAAGCACTTTGAAGTCCGTCAATTAATATTAGATTTAAAAATTAAAACACACGTAATATTCTACTAATTTTTAAAGAGATAGAAAGGTATACTAAACGGCATACAACAAATTTTTACAGGGTACTTTGAGAATTTTTTAACTAAATAGGGATTTCTACTAACTTTTAAGGGAGTAGAAACACATACTGAAGGGCATAGAATGTAATCATTACTAACAACTATTGGTAAAATGAGGAATTAAGATAATATTTTAAAGATTAAACTTTAAATTTTTTCTGACTAAACGCAATATATTAACACTTAAAGCGGATGAATACGCAGATTGAGATGGCATGTGCGATACACATCATCCGCATATAGTAACGACAGAGGAACTAACTAAGTTTTTAAGGATAGAATTTTTAGTTTTCTTTCACATAGATGAGGATGTTTAGAAACTCCATATTAAGTCGGAATAGAAAGCCACCACCACCGATACCTATCGGGGAAAATTGGAATTAGGGTAATATTTTAGGGATGGAACTTTAGATTTTTAGCTAAATGCTATGTTAAAAAACTTTTAAAGGGATGTAAATGCCTACTAAGACGACATGTGCGATACACATAGCCGATATATAGTAATGAAATAGGGAAAGCTAAGACAACTTTTTAGAATAACACCTTAAATTTTTTTCTAACTAAGCGCAATAGATAAGCACTTAAAGCGGATGAATACACAGATTCAGAAGGCATATGTGATACGCATCATTGGCACATAATAGTTAAATGGAGAATTAAGTAAGTTTTTAAGGATGGAACTCTGAATTTTTTGGGTAAATGAGATGCTTAAGAACATTTAAAGAGTCAGAAGCACCTAATAAGGCGGTATGAGATGAATTCATCACCACCAGATAACAACGAAATGGGGTACTACGAGTATTTTAAAGGGGGGATCCTTAAAATTTCTAAGTAAATAACCTTCAAAGGGGTGAAAAATATGTAATAAAGCTGTATGTATACTACAGATCATCAACACCTAGCGATAGAAAGGAGGTACGAGCGTAAATTTTGTAGATGATACTTTAGATTTTTTTAAAAGATCTAGAGAAAATTTCTAAGAGTTTACAGCACAACAGTAGCGATATATGTGGTATGTGCATACCGCAGCATCAGTAACACCTCATGGTGGAAAGGAAAACTAGGGATATTTCGTAAAGAAAGAACTTCAATTTTTTTAATAAATGGTAAACACTCGCCAACTTTTAAAAGTATAGCAAAGTTAGCATTACCAATTATTAATTAGATTTACACACATGGACAATATTAAGAATCGAGCTTCAAGTTCTGAATGCAGTGGATCAGTAGATTATCCCCATTAGTGATCTTTATACAGCACAACAGAACTCAAAGTTTTACGGATCACATGCAAATATACAATAGTTAGCAATTTCTCAGGTATTTTAGAAAATACATTGCTTAAAACTTAGTACTACCTTACACTGCAAAATAAAAAAAAGATTATTAATACTTCATTTTTTGAAAAATCATAAGTGTAAACTATATTTATACCTTAACAAAGATATGTATCTTTAGTATCCCGGTGGATACTGTTTAATTTTTCTCTGTTTTACACATTTAGTTAAAACTTTGCCTTAATTGCACTTAGAATAAGTACAACTGAAATAAAGTTTTTCTAAGTTTGAAAAACAGAGAAAAATTAAACAGTATTCGCCGGGATACTAAGATAAATATCTTTGTTAAGGTACACACATCGGATCGTTGCTTTTCCAAAAGTTTATAAGGCTGATTGGATCAATATGCTTATTCATTTTAATACATCGTTCCATACTGCCAAACAAACGTATTAAATAAAATGCAATAAAACCCCGCTATGGCGATCTCTCGGATGGAACACAACGGATCTTTATTCTGGTCCAAACCAATCGTCTATATAAATAATGTTAATTTCAGGACTGGCCAACCCAAATCATTCTGCAGACTACCTTGACGAGCTAGAATTTTCTGGCGGGGCATTAATATAATAAATTAGAAACTGTAGCTGGCGTTGCCCTGGATTTAAAGCGGGGGTTAATTAAATCCATTAAATTTTTCAAAAATCTTTGTCGCCTGCTACAAGAGTACACGCTTAAATTACAAAACACACGCCAGCACGTGCTCGCCCTAAAAAAGCACATAATTGCATTTTAAACCGCTGCTCGGATAAGTTCACAGCTTGTAATCGAAATGAATCCCGAAGCAGATAACGTTACTTCCAACAGCATTCCAGTTCTATGACCTCTTTCCATCCCTAGAACGCATTACACGTAGTTTTCAGCAAACGTCCAAAGAGTAAAAAATCTGATGTTTTCAACACATGACTTTCCTTATATAATGTAATGGATTTACTACTTTTACAGTAAAAAAAAATAGGTTTTTCTTATAGTAGATACTAATATTCTTCCCAAGATATTGAATTTTCGACAATGAGTCGTCATTTTCATTGATTTAGCGTCATTTTTATCCATTTGGCGAGATTTTCGTTAATTTGGCAACATTTCAAAAAGTCGCCAGGTTGGCGACATTCCACCAAATTCGTCGCCAAAATCTCGCCAAGCGTTATGGACGAAGAAATAAGTTCTTCTTACAGCAGAAAAATGACTGTTTGCTTTCAAATACAAACGTATTACTCAAAGTATCTTTTTTCATGAATGGAACGAGCTAGATCCACGAGAATGATGTCACCCAATTTATCGTATGGCATTACATATGAAAAGTGAACATGTTTCTCAATAGGAAATATATTTTTTTTATTTTATATGACTTTTTGATAATTTTTTTGAAAAATGTGCAGTATCTCGAGAACGGTTCATGTTAACGTTCTAAAATTTATGCCAATCGTTTTCTATTTGCGTAACTTTATTAGTGGTTTTGATTTTTTGACGATTTTTTCAAAATTTCATTCGAAAATTTAGGGGGGTTCTGAACATTCGATTGCGTATAAAAACAATAGGCTTCCAGTGTTTACGGATTGTGATTTTTGTACCAAATTTGGTTCGAATCGGTCCATTCGTTCTTCAGTTATCGTCCCCACAGACTCACTAACACACACACACACACACACACACATACCTTCACACACACACATACTTTCACACACACACACACACATACTTTCACACACGCACACATACATCACTTCAAAAATGTTTGATTCGTGATCAGGAATGCTTGAAACGTGCTCTCCCGTCGAAAACTCGAATTCGAATTTTCGACCCCGCCACAATACTTTCCTTATACATTATGTATATAAGGAAAGTAAAAAGGTCAGCGATATTCTTGCTTTGGGAGAAAACTCCCCTCTCACTCACACCCTATAATCCAATCTCAAAACATCTTCTCCCCTAAACAAAATCAGTCTGATCATTGCCATCGATAGGTAACGGTCTGATTCATTTCCTCGTAAGTTTCTGCCTCAAAATGGGAACCGCAGCATGCTAGATTCGTCCAAAAAATCAAAACATGCCTCGGATAAAAAAATTATTATTAATTAAAGGATAGGTTTATGAAAGTATTAATTTTCTAGAGTGGTCTGCAATATTTTAAGTAGCTGGGGAAAAAAACGAACGATGGATGGCTCGTCAATTTCAATATATTGTAATATAAAATTCGGAGAGGTTTTAGCGCACGAAAAGTGCATATTTTTTAAAAGTTCATTAACATTTTTCTATTCATCTTATGAACTCCGTTTAAAGTTTGTTTGAAAGAGAATATTTCGACCTTTCCGATGGTTTCAAAATAGAATCTCTGTGAGAATATTTTGGGTAAGGACGCATTTGTGTGAAAATCGTTTAAAATCGGAGGAAAACATAAAATAATTCGAAATTTAAAGAAAAATAATGCCGATGTACACCTACCTATTCGTATTTCTCTAGTCCTCCAGATGAGTCGGACGGCCTGGGTTTTCTACCTACCTATTCGTGCCCCGAAGTATCCGTGTACAAAATTTCATGGCTATATGACGCTTAGATTTCCTGCTACAGACTGCGTATACACACACACAGACAGGCAGGTGGGTTCCTTTATTAAGTACTCGAAAATGTATCCGGGGTTGCCGGGGAGTTAAAACAGGAAGTTATATAAAATTAAAAAATTAAAGTAAATGATTTGTATGAATAACAACGAAAATTGCATGCAATCCGTGTACATCCGCACAACGGGCGTAATACAAACCTCTCCCTTCAAATCACAAAACCAAAATCCGGCACTTGCGGAAGCTATATTCTACATTAAAATCTACCGACGGCCACAATTTTAAAGTTAATTTCAACAATCTCAGCACAATTAGACCAATTTATATATTGGCCATATCTTCCACAAGCAACGTAATTTTTATATCTGCATTTTGACCATTCATGAAACCGCGAATGGAATAAAAAATGGTTTCGACACACGGAATAGAAAATAATAATAATAATAATAATAAAATAGAATAATGCTCAAGTTTTAGGAACTTTCTGCTACCGCAACCAGGATTTTAGAAACTAAGAATTCAAAAAGAAGTGCTTCAGTCATTACGTCACTGTAATAGGTAGAGCTCCTCTACTACAGGCTGACTTATCAAGCATATTGAAGCCCATAGGGCTCAATACTACAGTTACAGAAATTATAGAATAAGTGTTTAAAATAAATACTTTATATAAAAAAAGAAGTTTCAATTAGAATATTGTAGAATTTAGCTCGCACAAGCATGCTCCAGTACCGGGTATCCAATAATGTATTAGCCATTGTTTTCTTCTTTCTTCGTTTTTAAGAAAGCGAAATATCCTAAAACCCTTTTTAGAATGATTAGAGCAGTTCGATGCAGAACAACCACCCATACTTATTTCAATTATACTTCCTAAAGTGAAAATACGAATAGAGCTAATGCTAATGGATTGCGCTTCCAGCTAGGCTGGGCTTCAATATGCTTGATGAGTCAGCTCGTATATAGAGGAGCCTTAGTAATAGGAGGGCATTTTTTCTTATTGTAGTAAAACCCGCCCGAAATCTGCAAATTTGGCAAAAAATTCCGGTTCCTGAAGCTGACAGAAGAAGCTAAGACCAAAAGCCAGTTATTTAGTGACTAGAGGTCTGCACGGGTCTAATTTAAAATTTTACCTGGTCCGAAAATATTCAGATGTAACTCGGCCAAAAGCCCAAGAATGTTTAAAAATATTTCATCCGAGGCTAACCCGTACGGAAAGCACTCAAAGCCAGCCCCAACGCCGAGTGGTCCGAATTTTTTTTTTTTTTTTTTGCAATGCATTGAAGCCTATTGCCTCGTATGATAATCCAGATTGCATTTAAGGAATTAAATAAAAGTTATATTACATATAGTAACAAAATTTAAAAGAACCCAAATTTGAAAAATCTGCGCAAATCAAGAATGAGCATTACTGTAAAGTGTATTTTTATTTATCAGTTTGGTTTGACAATGTTAGAAATTAAATGAGAAAACGACTTTTCACTGAGATTATGTTTAAAAAGAAAATGCTTTATTCACCATTTCAGTTATCAGTGAACAATGCAATGCCCTTTTGTTAGATATCATTAGCACCAAATATTATTGACTGCAGTGGTTGCAAAACAAATATGGAAAAATTTCGGTCATATGCTACAATCGGTAGTACTCTTGAAAATACTTCAATTCAATTAAACTTTTTATTATTCAAGTTTGCATAGATCTTATTTTCTTTAAATATGACACAGTTATGAAAAGTTTTTAAATTTGATAATTTAAACTTGAAAATAGTAGATATTTGTAATACAAATATAAATAAATTCGAGGACAATTATTCGTCTTATTCCTATATTAATTTTAAATTATAACAGTTTGCTCAAATAAATTTTAATTCAATATTCGTTATCGGAAAGAAATCGACGGTAGTGTTTTATTTTAAAAATAGAATGTGTTTAATTTTGATAATTTAGAAACATTCGAAATCTCATAATTGAAATTAAAATCACTGAAATTGAAAATAAAATATCAGTATTAAATTTTAAGTAAACAGTACATATTGGCTTTTTTATTTATGTTGATCCAATCAAACTGGACACGAATTAATAAAACGTAACCTTAGCCCATCCCATGGGCCAGTTCGGGTCTATGTCCACGTCCACCGGCCAGGCCCGAGTCTGTGCAGACTTCTAACTTGGACCTCTTGAGATTGATATTTAAGATTGAACCCCACCCCCATGTTTGTTGCACATTGTTTTTCATGTTTGTTGCACATTCAGAGAAACGACTATCAAATTCTCCCGAAAGTTTTGAAACTTCATCGGCCGTATACTTTGAGAGATTCCCATGACCTTCTTTTTTAAACTTGTTTAACAAAAGAAAATGCTAAGCTGACAAAAAAAAAAAGCTTCCTGATCAACGTATTTTGGTTTCTGTTTGCTTTAAAATCTGCATAGTAGTAGTTGATTTGGTACAATGGGTCTTTTATTTAATTTTAATTTTCCTATCGTGGTTAGGCGGACCTCGGTTTTGGCCAGCCCTGGTTTTAAATGATACACATTGAATATTTTCATTCTGTATTTCAATAATTTGTTAAGCGCCCTATTGAACTGTATTTCCTCACAATTTTCTCCTGATTGCGACATAAAATATTTTAAAACCAGTGACGAGGAGCTGGTGACATCTGAAAATCATATGAGGAATTGTGGACAAAAATGTTTTTATCGAGTATTCATCTTCAGATACTGGAAACACTAGAAAAAAAACAGAAAAGCGACCTACCACTGATTGCCGATGAATATATAGCAGCAATACGAAACGTCAACAAATTTTTAAACTAATATCTGAGTAATTAGACAGTGAAAAGAATTTAATAACACGAAAAAGTATTTTACAATATACAAACACCAAAGCTGAAAACTCAGAACATGTCACCCATTTTTACTTTAAAATCAACAAACATCGTTGACGTTTCCAGATTACAAAGCCCAATAAGTTTGGTTGAAGTAATAAACTAGTTAAGTATTCCATTATTATATCGGCAATTGTATGTTTGATCAACGTTTCAGAGATCTCACGTTTTATGCCATCGAGTATCATAATCAATTTGCACCCATTTTGGCATTAAAATCAAGGAACATCGTTAAAATTTCCATATTATAAAGTCCAATAAGTTTGATTGAAGTAATAAACTAGTTAAGTATTCCATTATTATATCGGTAATTGTATGTTTGATCAACGTCTCAGAGATCTCACGTTTTATGCCATCGAGTATCATAATCAATTTGCACCCATTTTGGCATTAAAATCAAGGAACATCGTTAACATTTCCATATTATAAAGTCCAATAAGTTTGATTGAAGTAATAAACTAGTTAAGTATTCCATTATTATGTCGGCAATTGTATGTTTGATCAACGTTTCAGAGATCTCACGTTTTATGCCATCGAGTATCATAATCAATTTGCACCCATTTTGGCATTAAAATCAAGGAACATCGTTAACATTTCCGTATTATAAAGTCCAATAAGTTTGGTTGAAGTAATAAACTAGTTAAGTATTCCATTATTATTATCTGCAATTGCATGTTTGATCAACGTTTCAGAGATTGCATGTTTTATGCCATCTGAGTATCATAATCAATTTGCAGAATTTTTGCAACAGCAGATTTGCTGAATCAAAATTTTTTGCAACGATGTCTGTTGCCAATCCTAACACTCTACCTCAAACAAACCTTTTGACTATATAAACCCAAACTTTTACATAAAATTTGAAACGATTATTCAGGTTAACTTTTAGTCTACATATCTGCCAACTGTTTCAGTCTAGTCCAAAGATCTTTATTAGGAGGGGACCCCTTTAACGAAGTAATTAAGAATCGGCACTTAAGTTCCGCACAGGTGGTCGATGTTCAAATTCCTTTAACGTACGAAAAGAAGGCGTGTACATAAAGTGATTAACAGTTGACGAACAGAATGTCAAAAAAAGTAGCCAATCAGAGAAGATTTTTGCCACTATCTAGTCAAAACCATGAGATCAAAGTGAGAGTTCAGAATGAGATATTACCCACGGATGTTTAGTATTGGAAAACATAGAAAAACTCCGTCTATTCCTTAGGATATCTACGTGGAGAGGAAGCTACCCTGGGCGGCCCCCACATTAAACGCAACATCAAAATATTAATGACAGATTCCGGATTTCTTTTTTTTATATATCATTGGAATTTTCTGGTCCAGTGATGGGATTTATTTTGAAGACATATTGGGATTATCAGACTAATTCGCTCTCTTGGCTATGATGAGAAAACCAGTAATTTAAATTTCATTAAAATATGCAGGAACTTCATTCTAGTATATATACAATTATGTTACAATACAATTATGTTACTGAAAAAATACTTTCGTTTATTTCAGTTATGTCGAGAGCTGGAGGGGGGGGGGAGGAATGTTCACCCTGGGTCTTAGTCAGGCAAAGTCGGGCTTTTGGGTTGAATATATAATAATGTCCAGTAGCGATAATCTCACAAGTCCCTTTCTGTTAAGGAAGGGTAAAAATGAAAGATTCAGCTCAAATAAACCTTACATATTAGTACGCTGTACGCAAAAGTAAACTAACACAGCATGTACAAATTCTCTCAAAGAGCTGTTTAAATTAATCTGCATTAAAAAAGATCAAGCAAGACAATCGCGTTCTTGCCTTTTTGAGTGTAACTCTGTTTTTGTATTCCGATGAAGGAAGTTGTTTTCCCCTCCTATACTTTTAATTCACTTTATATGCTCTTACTAACGAAGTATTTTTTTTTATTGTTATTGCAGATTAATATAGAATGATATTATAAATGTCTTTTCAAACACGCCATTGCTAAAAATATTTGTTTAAATACGCACACAAACGTAAAAGTACAATCCCAGCGCGTATTAAACCCTCTAAAGAGAAAACAATTTTGGAAATGGAACATTAAGTGGAGCGAAAGACGGGGATGACTTAATTAAATCCCCTTCTCGCATTCTTGGAACATTCGGGTGAGAGAAAGATAAGCCATTTATGCAAATAAATTGAATGCACCGCCCCGTCGCAGAACTGCGAGCTCCCGTCCCATGAAGCGACGCCCTCGCTCCTAATATCTGCAGCGACCGTGGTGCGGCGGGATTAATCCGTCACCGGGCATGCCAGCAGACGATAGTCACACTCCAAGGGCGACGCTTTTCGAACGTCAAACACCCTCCGCCTTCCCGCGCTCCGAACACTCCGCTGTCCTCCGCATTTGTCTCTAGAAAACGCACGCGACGCCATTTCTGCGGTCGGGCGATAAAAATCCCCCGGCGGCGCTGCAGTCGTCCCTTTCATTGGATCTCGCTCAATTGCCAGATTCGCTCTCTAGAGAAATCTTAGGGAATTTATTTCCGATCTGATAGCCGCTAATAACGGCCGAAATGGCTCCGGAGTCGAAATGGAAGAGGTTTTTTTTTTCTGTCTTTTTTTTTTTTAGAAAGATTCTTTTTGGATCTTCTGAGCAGCTGTGAGGCATGATAGAATAGAATTTTGGGAAGTTATGAAGTGACCCCTTTCATAAAGCTGAGGCAATGGAGGATGGTTTCTTCTCCTTTCTCAGTTTCCGTTATTGCGTTCAGTCCCGGGATCCAGAAGTTTTGTGATAAGGCAAATAGTGTTATCTGTTTTCCCGTGGAATTGGGTTTTATTGAATTTATCCACCTTTTGTGGAAGCCAGAGTTATCGGCCAGAAAAAAGGTGTTGAAAGTGTGGAATATTGTTCATATTTCTACAAACTGGTGTTAAAATTAATTTACATCCAAATTCTTAATTTTTTTAATGTGATGTGACTCATGGTGTAATAAGTTTATTCAAATAAGAAGAAAAATTCATTCTTGAATTTTTCGCTGTATATACTCGTATACACATATCCGAATGGTTAGCGTTGGGGGGGAAAAAATTCGATTACAGCAAAGCCATTTGCAGGTTCTATACCTATGTTAACACTAGAACGACAGAAGCGTTCATTTTGACCACATAACTACTTTAAGAAACGATTCCTCTAAAACGGCTAATCACAGCCTATTGAAATTTTATGCATCAAGCGGTGCATCAAGAACGCTTATTGCAAAAAATGTGTCGAAGAAACATCCTAAATGCTGTAACTATGATGCTTTGATTTTGAATTAAAGGTATGTTGTATTTTTTCTATGGCGGTCAAATTTGCCGCTGCCCGTCGTTCTAGATTGTTCAAAATATCCGTCGTTTTAGTGTTAAATTGACTCATGCAGCCTCACAAAAAATGACTTTGCTATTTTAATATAGTTTTCTTAGATTTGCCGTCTGAAAAGGACACTTCTATTTTATAGAAATCACAGAAATCGATTTCCTTGCATTCTTTCAACATTTTAATAAACATAAATTTAAAGGATCAATACCAATCTGATTTGTTTTTCGGTTCTGAGGGAAAGAAAAATTCCAATTGCCTTCCCACAGAAAAAATTCTATATATTGTAATATGTGTATTTCTATTGAATAACAAGAAAACAGATTTATTGTCTAAAAATGGCACTTATGTTCTTTAAAAGCAACACTGAGCAATGTCTTTGCCTCCTCCTAAAATTCTGATAAAAATAAATTTAAACGATAAATACAAATCTGCAGTGTCTTTTTGTTCTGAAAACAAGGATCGAAACTGATTTCTCCCCACATCGATTCTAGATTATCTGAAAAGTGGTTCATCTTCGACTTTTAACAGAGCACAATTCCTTTTATAATCACCTTTTTAAAATTAGACTTGTTGACTCTCTTATCGTATATGATATGAAACAAGTAAATATAAAAACGTTTCTTGGGTAAAAGCTTTTAATTATAATTCGCTATGAACAGCTTCAATGGAGACAAATCATAAGATATATTTGAAAAATGGGAACTCTAAATAAAAAGTCATTTTAGTTTTACAGCAAAGCATAATTTATATTGACATAAGGTATATTGGCATAAACCATTTAACTTGATTTACAGTTATACATTAGAAACTTGGCAGGGTTTAACTTTCATTGTTACGTTTTATCTATTTTATTAATTTGTCTTATTTTGGCAAATATTTTTCGAAATCATATATTGAGTTTACTAATACAATTTTAGAGCTTTGATTTTTGTATATGTTGACCCAATTTCATAGAGCTTTCATCATGGAGGTAAAAGTAAGACGTTGAAACTTCATATTAAGAAGATGCTGATATCGTTTGAGATAGGTTTGAATCAGGTGGCGCTGGGGTAAGATAAGTTGTCCTGCGGTGTATGCATCCTGTGTTGTATGAAAAGCCTAAAATATTTATTTAAACTGTCAAAATAAATTATTAAACGAAATGCAAATCAGAAATGAAACAATAAAGAATATTCCTACGTATTCAAAAATGTTTTACTTTTCAATATATTTTTATCTCACAACTTTTTATCTTTATAACTTTGAAGTTGACATTTTCCTTCTATCTCGCTTTGTTGTAGATTTTCTATGCCTAACTTCTTAAATTCTCCGCTGAGGGTGCTGTAATCAATTTTATTCGATGGGGGGCATAGAGATTTTACTGAATTGATAGACTTAATATGTACACTTTAAGACCTTTTATACTGAATTTATTTGGGTGGTTTGGGACTTTCGTAGCAACCCTGAATTATGAGATTAAATAAATGCTTGGAATGTAGATGTAAGGTAAGAGCATTCATATATAAACACACACGCAATATGCATGCGCATATCATTGCATGTTCATCATGCAACTGCAAAATAGATGTTCTTGTTCCAAGATACACAAACTAAGTCCGTTCAGTTTATCGCTATTAAATTGGGGATTAGCGCAAAGAGTTAAGTATTGGATGACGGGATTTCTGCAGCGACAACCTGGGACCTCACGATTGGCGATTTGGCATCAGACCGTGAACTTTGATTGGATGTCACGCTTCGCTGACGTCACATGTGTAAGGTCTTTCACTACATTCATAAAACAAATCAGGTTTTTGAATACATTTGTGAACAGTTAAACTTAACGCCTTGTTTGTAACTAGACTAATTCGGTATACTCTTTATCTACACTAGGGGTATGAAGAAATGCATTTTCATAAAAAAATTGTGAAATGAAATTCCTGTTAAATTTTATGTGTAGTCAACATCACGTAGTGGCGTAACTAGGAATTTCAGTCGCTGAATCAAAATATCTAAAAGACACCCCCCCCCCCCCCCCCCCCAAAAAAAAAAAAAAAAAAAAAAAAAAGAAATTTTAGTTTTGGGAAAGGCAAACTAAAATTCGCTCAGTTGGCGCAAAAAAAAGCACATTAGAAAATATTTATTTTTTACCAAGAGAGGGGGGGGGGGGGTTAAAATGTTAGTTTGGGACCCGAAAATGAAAACATTTTTTTTAATATTTTTATTTGCGGAGGCATTTTCATAAATGTTTGGTATTTTCTTTCATTTTTCTTTATTTTTCGCTCTCAGTTGTGAAACTCAATTATAGTTTTACTTACATTTTTGTCAGTCTGAGTGTAATATTTGCAAGCTCTTTTAACAGTGCTATCAATGTGCATTGTAAAATTAAAAGAACTATCAGAAGTGACACCTAGATCAACAAAATTTGTGAGCTGAAAGGAACCTTGCTGCCCCAACCGGGAATCGAACCCTGGATCTCCGAACTGGCCAGCCGACGCTCTACCGTTGAGCTACTGGGACGAAATTGCAAGCTCTTATCGAAGTGGACTCTGCATTCTCCACCCCCTAAAGTCAGATTGGCGGGGAGAGGGCGCGGTAGCCCTGTGGTTAGCGCGCGGAAGTTACACTCGGTAGGCCCGGGTTCGATTCCCGCCGCTGCCCAAACTGCCGCCGTGTTCACGCGGAGTACGATCACGTTAAACATGTGGGTCCGTAAGTCCTTCCGAGAGGTTGGTGGTAGGGGAAGGAGGGTACGGTCCCTGTGGATGCCTCCCACCTAGGTTCCGGTCTAAATTGGGTGGCACTTCCCGGCCGTTCAAATAGATACCTTACACCTTTCTGGTAGGTCGGACGGTCTGGGTCGAAGAAGAAGAAGATTGGCGGGGAACTGACAATCTGACTGACTACCTCCTGCTTTTCTTTTTACCTCAGATTAGCCTCCTGCGACTTCTATTTTTACCCAGGTTAGTATCCTGTGTGGTCATTATCCTCTCAATTTGAAATTGGCGCTCCATCTTGCAGCAGAGTCCACTGAATCCGTACTGTCATACTAGAGTCACTTTCTGACCTCCGACATCTTTGCACTTACCTACAGGGTTGATTTGTTTGGGCGCCTTGCTGCCCCAACCAGTAATCGAACCCTGGATCTCCGAACTGGCCTGCCGACGCTCTACCGTTGAGTTACTAGGATGAAACTGCAAGTTCTTATCATCGAAGTGGACTCTGCAGAACTAAAGGTAAACTTGGTCTTGTGATTACTGAAGGGTGCGTTGTTTTAACTTAACAATGCTGGTTGGCTTCCTTATAATGGGTTAATGCTATGAAATATTTGTTGAAAACGTATCTAAATTAATAAAACAGATATGAGAATGCTGATGAAAATATTTCCATAGAATTGTTCTATTTAAAAAATATGAAATACCTTTTACTTTAGAATTATGCTCTTCGAGATACATTGATTTTATATTACAAGGCTGAATTGTTTAAATGGTATAGAAATAACAAATGATCTATAATACTAAAGTATATAATACTAGAGAATGGTATATAATACAACAGATAGTTTAATTTAAATGGTATATAATCCTCAAAAATAACACTTGGAGATATTTAAATGGAAAGGAGTTTATTTATAACAGACCAGTAGTATAGTTAATGTAGTTTAATTTCTAGTAAACACGACCAGTCAAAGAGGGGATTTTCATATATAGTTTCAAATCATCAGCAATCATAAGATTTTGATTTTATGTCTATATACATAATGTAAAATCTAGAACCATAAAAAATGTTTTGTTACTCACATAATTAGAACATGGCTAAAAACTCGAATTCGAGTTTTCGACGCAAGAACATGTTTTTAACATCCCTGAACTCGAATCGAACGTTTATGAGGGGATGTCTGTGTGTATGTGTAGTCATTAGTATTTGTGTCCGTCTGTGGATACAACAGAGCCTTTCCAACCTAATTTGGTACGATCTTTATGATATATGAACACTAGAAGTTTGGCTGCATTTTGACGACTTTTAGAGTGATGTCAGTCTGTCTGTCTGCGGTCGATTTGTTGCGTACGCGATAGCTGCCATAAATATCAATGGATTTTCACGAAATTTTATATTCGGCTTTTTAACGAAAAATCTAGAACTAGATAGAATATTTTTACATTCGAGTAAAAACTTCGAAATTTTATATTGCTTTAATATGACAGCATAGGACAAAATTTAACATAATTGTGCAAAAGGGGGGTACAATTTCAAACCTCCGGGGCAATATCAAACTTGGTATCAATCGAAAAACTTTTCAAGCCATTTATAATGAAGGGTAACATACTATAATTGGGATTATTTGGAATAACGATATAAATTTTTCAAATTTTTTTCTCGTAAAATTTGAAAAAAAAAAAAAAAAAAAAAAAAAAAAAAATCACAAGATGCTTAAAAATGGTTTCTGGTATAATAAATTCGAGTTGAGCCATATTTCAGTTTTTTTTTTCTTATGTTTAACAAATTGTTGAAACAGGATAAAAATAGTAATAAATGGATTCTAGTATGATAAATTCGAATTGAGCCGTATTCTAGTTAATTTTTCTTTTGTTTAACAGATTGTTGAAACAGGATAAAAATAGAAAAAATCTTCTATTATTTCAGAGTATTCATTTTGGCTTATGTTGAACAAACTTCAAGATCTGCCCGTGAAGATAATTTTGTAAAGCAATAATAGAGATCCTTATGCTTCTTTTTATGGACTTTTAAATTAAACATTTTATCAGACGTTTTTGAAAAACAATATATAATTTTAGCATATTTTAATCACGAGCAACGTCAGGTATATCAGCTAAATACTCCGAAAACTATAACTTGCACTGTCTGTAACTTACATCCAAAATTTTACTTGACATATTTCCCACCCATTAAAATGTGCCGATCTACGCTCCTGCCTAGTAAGGTTATTGAGGAGTGCGCTAGTTGAATTGTCGTGAAAAGTATTTGATACAGAACACACATAATGAAAAGCTAGACTCTATAAACAAACATCACTGAACTCTATCACAAAATCACAGTACAACCCTCGGAGACCCCAAATGTCAGAATCATAATTGGCCCTTTCAATTCGAAAAACCACATCAGGTGGGGATCAACCCCTTCTCCCCCCCCCCCCCCCGCACACACACACACTGCCGAACAATTGAGCCAATAATATTCTATAGGCAGGGGTGCTATGACGGTACTCGCCGGGAAGTTACGCTCCAGGGGTGACGAAGTACGCCGCAAACAACCGAAACCGGCAAAGCCTCCCCCCGCTGAAACCATAACTCATACACTTTTTTATTAAAAAAAGTAGCACAATGCTGTATATGGAGAGTTTTCATGAAGTGGTGAGAGGCTGGTGACAAAGCTCTGTGGGGTAAACCTTTGGGGATTTTTCGGGGCATATAATGCCACGGAGTTTTCACTAAATTTTATGGCCAGATATTATGAGGTAGGAAATTTATACGTTATCTATTTGAAAGGTGAAAAAAAAAATCGGTTATTCTCTTTATAGTCATCCTATAGAACTTCGAGTGGGGTTAAGTAGATCTTTTTGGAGATATAATGGACCAACAATGGAGTCGGGTTTCGTGTTAGTGGTCTTATAAAAATGCGGTTGAATGACGGAAGATAGTTTAATGTTGTGATAGTAACTCATAAAGTCATTGTGAACCTCGTATATTGCAGAGATGCCTTAAAAATTATATCAGGGTGAACTATAGGCTGGAATGCTGAAAATATTCCTCGGTAGAAAGCAAATACTCCAGTGTGACATTTAGGTAGAGCTTTGAAAAATAATATTTTCAATATTTTGCATGGGGACAAATAGCCGTTTACTAGGCTATTTGTTGCGTTACAATGTATAAAATACTATTTAACTTTAACCCAAGATCCTAACTCTTGTATGAATCATTACAATATACTTCACTCTAAATAAAACGTCCAATAACCTAATGACTAGAGTTCGACGAAGGAATCACGACATTTGACAAATAAACAAATTTATTGGCAGCTAGCTTCCCTGGGAGCTCAAACCACACACACATGTATATACATATATTACAAATCTATATTTACAGCGCTAGCATTACAAATTCTACCCGAGACATACTAATCTACAATGAAATTCAAACCTAACTTATTATTAAACTGACTTTCAATCTGAACCTATAATGATCAAACTACGACACAATATATATACTCCTTCCCGGCCGTCCAAATAGCTGCTCTTAGTCCCCCGGACGAGTCGGACGGTCTGGGTCTTCTACAATATATATACTCACAAGATTACAGGCTATAACTCTCGATGCTACTGTAATGCCAGAAATGTAAAGTAATAAATATTTGGAAGGATTAAAAAATAATGGAACCAGGAATGCGGTCGGATTATCCCCACGCTAAGCAGATGGGCGATAATATACAGGTGGCCCCATATCTTACATACCACGCCCATGTTTACATACCACGTTAAGCCGTTTGGCGGCAACCGAGACGGCGACGCCATGTCTACGGATTAGCCCTCAGCTCTAGATTTCAGCACGTGGACCGCCGACCGAAAAAGGGATATAAGTGAGAGTTGCTCGAAGTGGGAGTCAGAATTGGTCAAGGCAGGCTGTTGGAGTTAGACTAGTCAAGAAGAAGCGACGGTAGCAGAGTTAAGAGTTGTGTGTGCGTCTCTGATATAGGAATTCGAAGGAGAGCTCATGTTCATCTGGTATTGCAAGTGTAAAGTGTGACAAAGCATCGGTGTTACCCAAGTTATATGAAAGAAGATCAGGTACCGTACAATTAAACTATATGAGGATAACCTCTTTGTCTAAATTTGTGTTTTTAAGGAAAAGCTAATTAATGCATCCCACCACGTGCTCCAACCAAATATCAATTTATCTGGCATTACACCCCCCGAACTACCATTGTGATGTATTCCACTATGTGTGATATTTATTTAATTTGTAAAACTAAAGAGTGTAAATTGAGTATGTGATAAATAAATGTTTGTTCCTTTACTATTAACCTTAATTTTTAGTTTGTTAACTTAGTATCCCGTTAAGCACAGAAATAGGTGGGTTTTGCGGCCACCAACGCAATGTACACAGCAGTAAGTTAGAACAGATTACATGTATAATTAATATACTAATAAATAATTAATTTAATGTAAAATGCATTTTTGACAATATTATTTTTAATCAACAAAAATAATAATCGGCACATTTGGTGCTCGTGACTTTAGCAGTAACGGGAATAAAATAAGGATTTATGAAATTAATAAAAATAAAAGGAATAATAATAATAAAAAATAAATATTGATAAGGTTGGACAACTGGTGGCGACATAGATGATTGTGAAAATATTGTGCACAATTCTCATTTCTCCTTATGTTATATGTATGATTATGTAAAGTTTTATCAATGAAATGGAAAAAATGGTTCTTCTAAATGAGATCGAAGGTATAATTAGAAAAATGGGATATAGGAATGGGACCAGTTAAAAAAGTGGTGAAAAGTTCAATTATAACAAGGAGTTCAAGTTTGAAAGAAGATTCAAAAATATCAAATAAAAATTATAGTAAATTGGATAGAAATAATAAAAATATGGATATTCCAGTAATGCAGATCCTGCCATTATTTAGTGGGAGTAAGGAGGAAGATATAAATTTCTTTATAAAACAATTTGATGAATTAGCGGAGTTAGCAAGTTGGAAGGAAGAGCATAAAGTGGCTATCATTAAAACCAGATTAAAAGATAAGGCTATGCAGTTTTTAATTCAAAACCCTGAATTACAAAACGAAAAGGAGTTTGATAAAATAAAAATATTACTAATAAATAAATTTTCAAACAGAATAACGATAACGCAAGAACAGGACGCTTTCAATAAAATAAAACAAACGCCTGATATGTCAGTGGACGAGCTTGTGCTAAAAATAAAAAACGCAGCGCGTAAATTTTTGAACCTTAAGGATACAACAGATGGAGAGGTAGAGAAAATAACCAATAAAATAATGTTGGGAAAATTCATTAGCGCATTACGCCCTGATTTGGCAATTGAAGTGAAGAAAAAAGATCCGCAGCGGTTTGAAGATGCCATAAAAGATGCCGAACTGTTTGAAATAATTCTTAATGATAGGACTCCAGAAGAATCACATAACGAACTGAAAGAAATGTTACTTACAACACAGGTTCAAGATTTGACTTTAGAAATTAATAAATTAAAATTGCAAAATATACCAAATCAATCCATGGAACGAGCTGTTTTTTGCATAGGGTGCGGAAAAAATGGACATTATTTCTCAGATTGCTGGTACAATGAGTGTAATACTGCATTTGCAAGGAATCCCAAACGAATGAATTATCAGCAATATGGGTTGGAGCAAACAAATTATATCAGAGGAAACAGAAACGAAAATCTCAGAAATTTTGAACGAGGAGGATATAATAGAAATAATAGGGAATATCAAGGAAATAATAATGATCAAAGAAATTATTACGATCAATTAGAAACCAACGTAGAAAATAGAGAGAGGCAAAGTATAAGAGGAAATTTTAGGGGGCGCAACGGAAGAAATATAAGATCAAACACATATGAGAGAAACAATAATAATAGTAATTTAAACTAAGAGCTGGAATTTGGGACCAAGGAACGAATCGTACAAATTCCAGAGAAATAAATAAATTCGGTTCACAAACATATAGAAATAACAAAAATGGAGATGACTGGCAAAACTATACAAATTTGGAGAGAGGACAATATTATGAAAATAATGATAAAGCAAAATATGATACCAAAAGTATCCTTTCAAGCGAATGTGAGAACGTATCTAGCCCACAATTACCGATGGTAGAAATAGATTGCAAAGGAATAAAAATAATAAGTGTAATTGATAGTGGGGCTCAAGTTAGTATTATAGATTTGGAAACATTTCAAAAACTAAAACAGAATAGAAATGTAAAAATAAAATACATAACCAGAAGAGTAATACTTCAGACGTTTACTAAAGAAAATATAGAATTTTTAAATTGCATTCAATTTTCATTTAGAATTGGGGAAAAGGCATGCAAAAATTATTTTTTCGTGACAAAACAGAACTTTCAGGGGCAATATAAAATGCTTTTAGGCTACGACTTTTTATCCTCACATAAAGCAATTTTAAATACAAAAGATAACGAAGTACAATTTGGGAATACTGCGATTAAATTGTATAAAAGTGAAAATACAAACCCAATACAGAATTCAAAACAAAAACCACAAAGCCAGGGAATTCGCGATGAAAATAGATATAATAGTAATTATGAAAATTATAATACTGATGACGACGAATATGAGGAAATAAATAGTTGTTATAATGAATCCAATAATGAGAATGAAGATAGAATAAGCGATGATAATGATGACGACGAATATGAGGAAATAAATAATTGTTGTAATGAATTCAATAATGAGAATGAAGGTAGAATAAGCGAGGATAATGAAAGCGATAACGATAGAAAAAACGCTAATATGCAAAATTGTAGCACTCGCGATAATGTAAATGATGAAAAATGGTTACCAAGTTCTAATGAAAGTAATAAGAATAAGAATGTTAAAAAGAAAGAGGAAAAGCAGATTTTCGCTAAATTGAAAAGAAAAATAACATTAAAGCCAGGGGAGTCAGAAATAGTCCAATTGATTTTGTCACAGGAATTAAATGAGGGACAGGATGTTTTATTTTCTCCAATAAAAATGGCAAGAACATTAATCACGGATGAAGCGATTCAAAGTATAGAAAATAAAAATAAGATTAGAATGTTGTTATACAATGAAAAAAATTGCCAAATTACACTTAATAAAAATATGAACGTGGGTATAATAACAGAACAAATCGAAATTGTTGATACAAAAAATAAAAGCAGTAAACCCACGTTGGAAATTAATAATATTCAAAATTTAAATAAAACAGATTATCAACAAATTCGGGAATTAAGAAAGAAAGAAATATCTCCAGACGATTTTCAAGTACAGCACTTAAATAAGGAAGATAGAAATAAAGTTATTGCATTAATGATGACCAATACAGAGGTTTTTTCAAAGTCATATGCTACCCTAGGTAAAACATCAGCAATAGTACCGAAAATCGAACTTATGCACAATTATCCTATTCAGAGTCGACCATACCCAATTCCGAGAGCAGTACGAGAAATTGCGCAAAAAGAAATTAGGGAATTATTGGAAAATGACATTATTGAAAGTTCACAAAGCACGTACGCTAGTCCCATTATTCTTGTAAAGAAACCAAGTAAACCAAATGAAGAACCTAAATATAGACTTGCTATTGATTATAGGGCCATAAACGCGTATTTACCACTTTTGCCAATAAACTTACCAAAGGTGAAGGATATATTACAAAATATCGCTGGTAGTAAAATTTATACAGTTATGGATTTGAAGGCGGCGTTTTTTCAGATCGAACTAAGAAAACAAGATAGAAAGGCCTTAACGTTCACAACTTTTATGGGAAATTTTAATCCTAAAAGAATTCCGTTTGGTCTTAAAAACTCAGGAGCATATTTTCAACTTTTAATGAACAAAGTGTTAGGAGATCTATCAGAGTTAAAAATATACTTTTACTTAGATGACTTAGTCATATGCGCACAAAATAACGACGAAATGTTAGAGAAAATCAAAATTGTTTTCCAAAGATTGAAAGAAAATAATTTAACACTCGACCCGGCGAAGTTACAGATATGCAAATCGCAAATTGAATTTTTAGGATATAAAGTAAATGCGAATGGTATAAGCCCATCAATAAAAAACTGTGCAAAAGTACAAAATTTCAAACAACCCCAAACGGTTAAACAAGTAAAAAGCTTTCTTGGGACAACAAACTATTTTAGAGGTCTGATAAAAAATTATGCACAAATTGCAGAACCGTTGGTAAATTTGACAAAAAAGAATGTTAGGTTCGAGTGGAATAATGAATGTAGAAAAGCTTTTGAAAAATTAAAAAATGCAATTTTTAAAGAACCAGTTGTAAGACAGCCTGATGAAGTAAACCCGTTTGTCTTAACTACGGATGGCTCAGGTAAGGGAATTAGTAGTATTTTGATGCAAAGGGTAAATGGAGTCGATCATGTTATCGAATTTTATTCAAGACCTGTGAACCCGGCAGAGAAGCGTTATCCTGCAATAAAGCTAGAATTGCTAGCTATACACGCATCCTTACAACACTTCAGAGAATATCTGTTCGGAAGGAGTTTCACCTTGCTGAGTGACGCAAAATCCCTTATGTACCACATAAAATTAGATAAAATGCCAAATATCATATCGAGGTGGCTAATTGACATAAGTCAGTATGATTTTAAATTCAAATATCAAAAAGGTGAAAATAACGCAAGTGATTATTGCTCGAGATATGTATTTGACAATGATAACCAAATCAAATATGTAAATACTTTAATTAAAAATGATGAGATAAATGTGGAGAAAATATTAGAGCAACAAATGGTAGATGAAAAATTAAGTAAAATTAGAGAGGAATTACAAAAAGGAAGAAACCGATATCACAATAACAAGGTATACTATATTGATAGCCAAAATAAACTGTTAATGGTAAAGAAGGAAAATAAAAGACAAACGTATAGGAAAATAAATGAGAATAAGATTGTAATACCGCACTCGCTAAAGGGAAAGATAATAGAGATAGCACATTTCCCTCATTTCGGAGTAAAAAAGACATACCAATTACTTTCAAGAAAATATTTTTGGATAGGGGCTTTCCAAGACGTGGAAAATTTTTGTAAGTCTTGTAATCAATGCTTATTAGTAAAACACAAAAATATACCACCAGCCAGACTTCAGGCCATGCCAGAAATATTAAAACCAGGAATATATTTACAACTGGATTGCGTAGGAAAACTACCGCGCAGTAATGGAGGAAATAATTTTGTAATTACAATTGTAGACATGTTTTCACGATACTTTGAGGCCTATGCAGTCAGAGACATTACTGCTAAAACAATAGTGAATAAGCTAACAAACTTCGTGACAACTTATGGAGTTCCAATTATTATTCAAAGCGATAATGCTCAAATTTTTAAAAGTAAAGAATACATAGATTTTACAAATGCATTAAATATTGAAAGGCGATACAGTTCGGTTTATTTCCCAAGTTCTTTAGGTCGTTGTGAAAGAATACACAGAGACATGAAACAATGTATAATGTGTTTGTCAAAGACTACGTTTGAATGGGATGAATCTTTAAAATGGTTTAAGTTTTATGTGAATAACACTATTAACAGTAATACAGGATTTGAGCCTTCATTCCTGTTCTATCTTAGAGATTTATCATTGCCATTTGAAAATATTAAACAAACAAACATACCAAGTAAGGAAGAAATAGATATAATGTATAGTGATGTAAATAATTATAAAAATTATGTGGCACAGCATTTAAAAAATATAGATAAAGTCGTGAAAGACGCATCGGAACAACAAAAGCTGATAAATGACAAACAAATAAAGAAATATAAAATAGTGAGAAAAAACGATATATTTATAGGAGCGACAGTGTACCTAAAAAAGTTCCTAAAACCAAGGGTATTAGAGGATCGATATGATGGACCATTTAGAATTACGAAATTAGTCCGAAATAATAATGTTATAATATGTCTTAAAAGTGATGAAAATAAAACTTATAAAGTGCACATAAATAAACTATACATGGCAGCGGAGCGAAAACAATATTTGAAAGATAGTGACGAAAGCGAATCAAACCACACACACACACAGGACAAAGACAAAAATCAAAATGAGAAAGTGATTAGAAATAATGATCAAAGTCAGATTAAGGAAGGGAAGGTCACTAAAGAAAAGCAATTAAACTGTGAAAATAATAGAAATGATGATGAGGTTTGTTATAATGCCAGAGGGTATAATTTTCGCCCTCGAATTGTTGTAAATAGTAATTTCATAAAACAAAGAATATGAAAAATATGTAAAAAGTTTGTAATTAATGTCATAAATAGAAAGTGATAATTGAGTGTATATGTATATGTTTTTATGTTTTAAATTGTGGATATAAGTATATTTCAAAAAGTATGTTATGTATTTCTGACATTACATATATGGCAAGTTAAAAAAAAAAAAAAAAAAAAAAAAAAAAAAAGTGAAATAACAAAGTAATTTATAAATAATATGGTGGTATGGAATTCAACCATAACCAAGAATCGGAAGTTGATAGTTGCACTACTACAATATGTTACAAAATGAAATGATAACAAGAAAATGTATAATAATAATAAAGTAATGAATGCTGTTATGTAATGATATGTCGTATGTAAATAATTATGTAAAAGGAGAAATGAAAATTATGCATTGCAAATAATATATATCAAAATTTACAATTTAATAATAATGTGAATGTTGGTAATCCTCATGTAATTTATGGTACATTATGTCAATTATGAATAATGGACTAACTTGACAGGGAACTATCAAGAAACTACAAAGAACTATCAAAGCTATGAGTTGTACGAGGCTAAAAAGTGGAACTCAGCCTTTCTCACGATGGATGAACTTATGTGTTTGCGAGGAACCATTGTGAACTTAATTTCTTACCACTGGGGTGAAACTGTGGGAGAGTAACTTTTGGACTTTTTTTTTCGCGGGGGGGTGAGAATGTAATGCCAGAAATGTAAAGTAATAAATATTTGGAAGGATTAAAAAATAATGGAACCAGGAATGCGGTCGGATTATCCCCACGCTAAGCAGATGGGCGATAATATACAGGTGGCCCCATATCTTACATACCACGCCCATGTTTACATACCACGTTAAGCCGTTTGGCGGCAACCGAGACGGCGACGCCATGTCTACGGATTAGCCCTCAGCTCTAGATTTCAGCACGTGGACCGCCGACCGAAAAAGGGATATAAGTGAGAGTTGCTCGAAGTGGGAGTCAGAATTGGTCAAGGCAGGCTGTTGGAGTTAGACTAGTCAAGAAGAAGCGACGGTAGCAGAGTTAAGAGTTGTGTGTGCGTCTCTGATATAGGAATTCGAAGGAGAGCTCATGTTCATCTGGTATTGCAAGTGTAAAGTGTGACAAAGCATCGGTGTTACCCAAGTTATATGAAAGAAGATCAGGTACCGTACAATTAAACTATATGAGGATAACCTCTTTGTCTAAATTTGTGTTTTTAAGGAAAAGCTAATTAATGCATCCCACCACGTGCTCCAACCAAATATCAATTTATCTGGCATTACACCCCCCGAACTACCATTGTGATGTATTCCACTATGTGTGATATTTATTTAATTTGTAAAACTAAAGAGTGTAAATTGAGTATGTGATAAATAAATGTTTGTTCCTTTACTATTAACCTTAATTTTTAGTTTGTTAACTTAGTATCCCGTTAAGCACAGAAATAGGTGGGTTTTGCGGCCACCAACGCAATGTACACAGCAGTAAGTTAGAACAGATTACATGTATAATTAATATACTAATAAATAATTAATTTAATGTAAAATGCATTTTTGACAATATTATTTTTAATCAACAAAAATAATAATCGGCACAGCTACCTTCCAAGGATGGTCAGAACACACACACCCGCGAACATAGCAGAATGGCAGAGACGTCATTCAAAAGTCTGCCCTTCTTATAGATCTGACCAATCATGAGTATGCGATTCTTCGGAATGAAAGGTGAGAAGTTTAGGACATAAATTAAAATCAGGAAAAGTAAAATTAGATTAAAATGATAATAAATAATAGAATCCTCACAAATGTAATGATATAAAAGTCATCAAATAACGGAACATGGTCAAATTTGAATCCAGCATTCAGTTTACCTTTATCTACATGTAATGGTATAGAAGTCACCAAATAACGGAATATGATCAAATTTGAGTCCAGCATTCATTTTACCTTCCTTTACAAGTAGATGTTAAGCCCCGAAGTATCGAATGGATGTATTTAGATGGATTTATGCGATTAGTGTTCCCCCATTCAACTAAAACGACTAAACTATAATTGTAATTCTAAACTATTTAATGTATTTTTTCACATTCCACATTTTTCAACCATTTTAACAGTGTCTCTGTGTATCTGTCATGTCTGTTAATCATTGGGCACTTTATCTTTAAACAAATTAAGAGAATTGAATGAGATTTTATGCATTCATTGCAATTTATAAACATCCGAGTTCCTTTAATTTTATGTGAAGTCACACCAGGAGAATACCCATAAGTTTTCGAACATTTTCTTTCAAATATCAAAAAATTGAACAAATATAATATTTTAAGAATTTCCTAAATGTTGATACTGTTATTGTTCTCCTTAATACTTTGATTAGGCCGAAGGTTGAATATGCCACCATTCTATAGAAACCTTTTCATCAAGTTTATATTAGTAACAATCAAATTATTCAAAATAAATTTATGAGGTATTTATACTATAGAAAACTGGTGCTTACTGTAATATCTTATCTGCTACTTTTCTTAGAAATGTACTTGTTACAAGTTTACAGAGCAAAAGTTCAGAGAGAAAATTACATCCTGTTTATTTTTCTGTAATAATATGTTCAATAATAAAATTGATTACATCTCTGTCTTGATATCAAGTTTTATGTTTCCACAGTACTTAACTAGGACTATGAGTTTATTTGCTGGAAAGAAATTAGGTAATAATATTGGATATTATTGTGCCATTAAGAATTTTTTATAAACTTTAGAACAATAATTAACTCCTGATAGTTTTATTATTTTCCATTCATCGGCCTGTATATCTAAAAAAAAATCACTTGTTGTAAATAAAAGTTTTTATCTTTGTCTTGACATCAAGTGTCATGTTTCCACAGTACTCAACTGGGGCAATGAGTTTATTTGATGAAAGGAAGTTCGATATTAATATCGGATATTACTATGCCTGTAAGAATTTTTTTTTTAAACTTTATAATAGCTTTCTTGATAATCTTGATATTTCTCACTTATCGGATAGTATGTTTAAAAATGCCTTGTTGCAAACATTTTATATCTCACACTACAAGCTGTTACTGGTACTTTGTACTGAAGTTTACATTCTGTTAAATAAATTATTAAATAAACAAATAATTAAGTCAAACGTAAGAGATGACCACTTTATATATAACCAGTATACCAGTAGTGAACAATTTGCCAAACCAACCAATTCTCGATCTTATATTACTAATATATATTTCAGGTTAACAATTATTGCTGCATTCACTTCCATGATGATATTCCCACCCTGATTCCGAAATATAAAAAATCTGATGTGGGCAGCACATGACTTTCCCTGCAGACTTATATCCACGTTCTCGTTATTTTATTTAAATTTAATTCACTTTTAATTCAATTTTCGTTCTCATTTGGTAACTGAACTTATTTTCAAAGGTGGCGTAGAGAAAATACAAAAAAACTAAAATATCTCGAGAACGGCAAGTCCTAGTGTAATGGAGTTGTTTTTATTCTTTTTTTATGTTACAAATTACGTATAAAACAAGTATTTAATGGATATATTTGAGCATGCGTAGTTATTTTATATTAGATTTTGACGATTTTTGCGGGCCATTTCGCAAAAAAAGGCAGGTTATTCTTTTCCTAATCGTACCAAAATCTAATCAACACCAGATCATCCTACAAGTAATTTATTTGCCAAATTTTGTGAAATTTAGTCAATTAGTATTTTAGCTAGAATGGATACATGAAATTTTTACGGGCCATTTCGCAGAAAAAGGCGAGTTCTGTTTTGACGAATCCTACCAAAAACTAATCAGCACTATGATCTCACCCAAGTGATTTACATACCAAATTTTATGAAATTCGGTCCATTAGTTTTTTAGTTAGAGTGGATACATGCGTTGCACAGACACACAGACAGACACAGAGACAAACACACAGACACACACACAGACGTCACGCTAAAATAGTTTTTTCGAATTCTAGAGATCTCGAAACGTGTAGATCCGTCGAAAACTCGAGTTGTGATTTTCGGCATGATTCCAATACTTTCCCTATACCATGTATTACACAGAAAGTAAAAAGCTCACCAAGGGTTGACTATTTGATCACACGAGGAGTAATCAAACTCGGCTAAATTAAGACCGTTTTGCAGATCTAAATGAAAACGAAAAGAATATCATTGCAGTAGCTCAATATATAGAGCATTAACGGACCATGTGGAAATTAGAATCTCAGTTGGGACATCAGTAATTTTTGCAATAATGATTAGGCAATTTAACCTTACAGATTAGATGAGGTGTATTACCGATATCTTAGAATTACCATTTCTATTTTCACAAGGGTCCTGCAATTTGTGATAAGGATTCTTCATTCGTGAGTGCTATATATAGAGAATAGGATACTTGCGAATAAAGTTTCACTTTGATCAGAAATTTTAAGACGGGTTCGCTTCAAATATGGAAGAAAATATTATTGTCCAAATATCTCAGTGGATAAAATGTCGACTGAATATAGGAGCAGAACCATTGTCTTGAATTTCAGTTAAAACACAAGTTTGTAACAAAATTAGTTGATTTTCCTTTATTGATTTTTTTTTCATTTTATTTCCGGTCGTGATTGAGATTATGGACGATTTGAGAATTGCATTGTGAATATGCAAGCATTACGAATATGTAAGTTTTGAAAATATGGAATTGAGAATGTATAAGCTTTGGGGAATACAGTTAAAAATATAGGAATATTAAAAAACATGTATTTAATGTTTTGGATCAAAGGTTAACTCAGCTAAATATAACCATCCTTATTCAAGATATTCCTTTTATCAGTATTTCAGTGTATCACATTTAATATCTTTTTGAATTGGTCTTGGCCCCGTCAGGAGAATTTCGTTAGTAAAATTGGGAAAATATATCCTTCTTTTGTACAGGAAATTTCTGTGATTACTACCACATTAATTACAAAGATTCTGATCAGTCACCTTATGATTAATAATGTCCATCAAAATGCCTCTTCATCAGAAGATAGTGCTAGTAACCATATGGCTTGACGGAAGATAGGTCTCAGGACCTAGCTGGCTTTGAGGGTACCTAACCAAACAATTTTACGAGTATCGTCAACAGTAAATAAATGTTTAAAGTAGAGTAAAATGAAATGAAACAGAAAAATTGCAGAAATACAAATTTAACTTCAATTTACATTAAATATTGAAAAAACCAAATAAAATATTGAATTACCCAAAAGAATAACTTTGCTGTGATTTTTTTATATATCGCTAATATTCGCATGGTTTTAGATTTTTTTTAAATTTTCTGATTGCGGCCCTAATGTCCGATGTAAGTTAGGACCTGACCAAATACCGATTCAATCTTGTATCGCTAGACTTTTATAAAAGTTTGTTGGAGTAAATTTTAAAGATCTATTCAGATAAATGGGTCTTCAAACGATCCATTCAGATAAATGGGTATTCAAAAGATCCATTCAGAAAAATGGATCTTTTAAAGATCCATTCCAGATAAATGGATCTTCAAAAGTTCCACACAGATAAATGGATCTTCAAAAGATCCATACAGATGAATGGATCTTCAAATGATCCATTCAAATAAATGAATCTTCAAATGATCATACAGATAAATGGATGTTCAAAAGATCCATTCAATTAAATGGATCGTCAAAAGATCTATTCAGATAAATAGATTTTAAAAAGATCAAGATAAATGGATCTTCAAACGATCCATTCAAATAAATAGATCTTAAAAAGATCCAGATAAATGGACCTTCAAAATATCCAGATAAATGGATTTTCAAAAGATCCATGCATTTCCCGCCTGTGCATCAAAATGCTCCAAACATTTGGGCAATCCACATAACCGACCATTTGCGATACCAACGCTATATTTGAACTATCTCGGTTCACAAGTATTTCTTTTTTTTTATTACCCAGGACGTCCATCTCATCCAAAGGGTGTTGAAGACCCAGACCGTCCGACTCGTCCAGAGGACTAAGAGCAACTATTTGGACGGCCGGGACATCCAAAGGGTGTTGAAGACCCAGACCGGTAGACCAGGGTGTAGAGAAGGTACAACAAACGGTTAGGAAAATCATAGAAAACAATACACATAAACTTACATAGACAGACATCGAATATACACATAGACATACGTACATACATAGACAATATCTTAGAATGTTAGAACATCATAACAAATTAGAAAAATTAAAAGGTTAAATAAAAGAAAATATTATGAACATTTTTTTTGAAAAATAACCAATAAGTAAATAAGAAATAATTGGAAATGATTAACATTTAAATAAAGAAAATTTAGAAACCGCAAACGAAAAAAAATGAGAAAAAAGAATCCAAAGATATTACTACTACTGATAATAATAATAATAAAAAAAATGAAAGAACACATAATACAAAAATATAAAGCAATTAAAAAATAAAGAAAAGGAAAAAAATTGAATGAAAAATTTGTAACAGCGTAAAACTTTTATTGACCATAATAAAATTAAAAGCAGAAGGACACACTAACAAATCACAAGAGCAAAAACAGAGAAAAAATAATTTTGAGAAAAACCAAAAGAAAATCAAAATACAATTATAAAAAGTTAAAAAAGAAAAGAGTAAAAATTTAAAGAAGTCAGAAATAGAAGAGTAAAATTTTGATATTAGTCAAAAGAAGGCAAGTAAAGGAGAAATAAGCCAAACATTATTAAAGAAAAAAACCCAAAAATAAAAAGAATTTAGAAAATATGCTAAAGGAGAAAAGAAAAGTAAAAAAGAAGTCAAAATTAAAAGAAAAATGGAAAAATAATTAGCAATACAATAAAAGATTTTCTTGACCAGTAAATAAGCAGAAACCAGTTTCTAACAACTTTCAGCAGAGGGTATGTCCAAACTCGAAACGCGTTATCACCTGATAATCGTTGTCGCGCTCCAGTCTTCGTTAAAAAGTGGCAAGAAAAAAAAATATTAGATATTGCGTGTTTATTTTTAACATTTTCCAGCAAAATTGAAAAGTGTTTATAACTTTGGTCATTCTGTCTGTCTGTCTGTCCATTCGCACGATAATTGTCTTAAAAATGACTTTATCAAAATGAAATTTTAGTATGTTGTTCAGGCAGTCTGTGAGACATATGAGAATGTAAATTAATAATTTCACCCAATTGGTTTTGGATTGAACCCGGGTTGAAGAAATGAAATACATTAAACCCTATGGGGCCTAATTCTTCAAACATTTTTTAAGCGAAGTTAAAATTCACAAATTACTTCGAAAATTTTAGGAAATATTCAAATTATCCTATAAAATATATGAAAAAAAATTGAGTAAAATATGTTCGGTAGCTTTTTAAATAAATATTAAAGTAATAATTACACCCATGTTATACGAAGCGATCGCGTGACCCAATTCAAAATAAGATATGGCATCCATCTTTTTCCCAATGTCAAAATCGTTATTTTAAAGTTCTTTTAAATTTATATTTAGTGTTGCATCCGTCCTAAAACCGCTTTATTTTTGCGTATTTTCTGTGCATCTATATTCAGTGTCAATGCAATTACAATATTTTTGAGTTTAAATGATCATCAAACTTTGATTATTTCTACAACGAAGCTTAATTTAATGTATGCAGAATGTAAACAAATCAAGCTGTAAGATGAGTTGCATAAGAATTGCTGAATTTTTTTAACCCAAATTTATTTAGATCTGGAGTCTGGAATATAGGTGATATGAATGAAATATTTATTGATTTTACATAGAGAAGCAGACGATTTTATAGCATTGGTTTTCTCGATGAAGTTTCAAGCATGGAGTTAGAAAGTACTTTTACCTCTATGGTTTTAAGGGTTTAAGTAAAATAAATTATTGTAGCACTGTGATAATTTAAAAGAATATCACCGCTAAATGTATCGCATTTTAGAGATGTTTAAAAAAAATGCTTTGCAGTTGGAAAGTGTTTCATAATCAATGATTTATGCATGATTGATCTTTCTTGATTAAAGCTGGTCGCAGTTTTAATCGTATTCAGGAATCAATGCATATCCTTAAATAGAAAGGTCAAAACCAAATCGCCAACTGATCAGCTACAACCGGGCCATGTGTTAACGGTGTCAACTGTTAAATTGCATCAACACTTCTCCGATCCGCACTGCAAATACAGTGCGACGTATTTGTATATCAAAAGTTTATACCTGCGTGTGTAGCAACGAGTTAGTATATACTACCTCGATGGTGTGTAGGGTAAAAACCATAAACGGCACGGTCCCAGAACATACACAATTGATCCCAAAAACTGAAAATAATCATATTTCATTTATATCACTTCATGTCGACAAGCCCGACGACAGGTCTGTCACGTGGGTCTAACAATCACGTGGGGGTTAGCCCCTTGACAATTCCGCAGGGGCGGCAAAACTGAGCCATGACTTTTTCACGTATCGTTTGACGGGGGTCGCACGTGGCCGACTAATTAAATCGAAAAGTCATGAGTATGGTCAACGGGGGAGTGGTGAGCAACGAGCTGTGACGCCCCCACCTTCACTTCACTTCCCTGCTGGGGTGGTACAGCGAAACAGGAGAAGTTTTAATGGAGTGTGGATATTTGTGCAATTTTTGATACGGGAAACTGTGCTGACACTTTAAATCCTTTCAGTCCTGGGATTTCGGCAGCCGATATCTTCTGAATACATGCTTGAAATTTACTTTCTGTGGAATACATAGCAAAGTGTAGGGATAATGTTGGAATAGGATCTGAAAATAGAAAGTTCCAATTTTTAACACTTTACAGTATAGTTGAAAAGTGTTTATTACTTTGTTCGTTATGTCTGTCTGTCCGTCCGTTCGCACGATAACTGTCGTAACAATGACTTTGCCAAAATGAAATTTTAGTATGTTGTTGAGACGGGCTGCGGGACATATGGGAATGTAAATGAATAATATCACCCAATTAGTTTTGGATTGAACTCGGATTGAAAAAATAAAATACATTGAACCCTATGGGACCTAATTTTTCAAGCATTTTTTAAGCGAAGTTAAATTTCACAAATTGCTTCGAAAATTTAAGGAAATATTCAAATTATACAATAAAAAGAAACAAAAGAAAATATTCAAAATATGTTCGGTAGTTTTTTAAATAAAAATGAAATTAATAATTACACCCACATAACATGAAGAGATCACGTGACCCACTTTAAAATAAAATATGGCGTCCATCTTTTTCCCAGAGTAAAAATCGTGATTTTTAAAGTTCTTTTAAATTTATATTTAGTGCTGCATCCGTCCTAAAATCGCTTTATCTTTGCGTATTTTCTGTGCATCTATATTCTGCGCCAAAGCAATTACAATATTTTTCAATTTAAATGATCATCAAATTTTGATTATTTCTACAACGAAGCCTAATTTTAATGGCTGCAGAATGTAAACAAGTGATTGTAAGATGAATTGTATAAGAATTGATGAATTTCTTTAACTCAAAATTATTTAGCTCTGGAGTCTGGAATACAGGTGATATGAATGAAATATTCATTTCTTTTACATATAGATCCAGACGATTTATATTTCGAAGACGTCATTTGAATAAAGTTCATTTTTATTTTCGATAAAGTTTTAAGTTTTCAAGTAAAATAAATAGTTATAGTTCTGTGATAATTAAAAAAATATCACCGCCTTTAAATAAAATTGCATTTGAGTTGGAGATAATCAATGCTTTATACATGATGATTGATCTTTCTTGTTTATAGATTTGCCAATTTCAGGCACTGATGATACAAATAAATTGTTTTCAGCTTACAAAATTTGCCAGATTGTCGAATGTTATACTACAATTATGGGAAAAATTAATTTAAAATAAACAAGAAAGATCAATCACGCATAAAGTATTGATTATGAAACACTTTTCAACTTCAATGCTATTTTATTTAAACATCTCTAAAATGCAATACATTCGTCGGTAATATTTTTGAAATTATCACAATACTACATTAATTTATTATATTTGAAAACTTCATCGAAAACAAATGAACTTTATTCAAATGATGTCACCGAAATATATATCGCCTGACTCTCTCTATAAAAGCAGCATTTCATTCAAAACATTTTTCCATTCCTTTCGTTCATCACAGTACTACAATAATTTATTTTATTTAAAAACTTAAAACCATGGAGGTATACGTAATTTAACTCTATGCTTAAAATTTCATCGAAAAAATCGTCTTCTTCTCTGTGTAAAATCAATGAATGTTTCATTCATATCAGTTATATTGCAGACTCCATGAGCTAAATAATTTTTCGTTAAAGAAATGCAGCAATTCTTATACAACTTATTCTACATCTGTTGGGGTTTACATTCTTCATAAGTGAAAATTAGGCTTCGCTATAGAAATAATCAAAGTTTGATGAACATTTAAATTCAAATATATTGTAATTGCATTGTTTCAGTATGTAGATGCACAGAATTTAAGCTAAAATAAAGTGATTTTAGAACGGATACAACACTAAATATGAATTAAAAAGGACTTTAAAAATCACGATTTTGACACAAGATAGATGCCATATTTTATTTTGAAGTGGATCACGTGATATCTTCATATAATGGTTACGTGATCTCTTCATATAAAAAGGGTGTAATTATTATTTTAATTTTTATTTAAAAAACCACAGAATGTATTTTGCTGAATTTTTTTTCATATATTTTATGGGATAATTTGAATATTTTCTAAAATTTTTTTTTTTTTTTTAAATTAAATTAGCGTGGCAACAACAGATCGAAATCCAGTTACAGTAGCCACACAAGCCTTCATGCCTTATTCGGGTTTCGAAACCGAGCCCTCTAGACAACAGCCGAACACGCTATCCACTACACCACCTGGGCGGCAACTTGCACTTTCAAAGCAATTGTGGATTTTAAATTCGCTTGAAAAATGTTTGAAAAATTAGGTCCCATAGGGTTCAATGTATTTCATTTTTTCAACTCAGGTTCAATCCAAAACTAATTAGGTGATATTATTCATATGTTTTCCCATAGGTTCCACAGACCGTCTTAACCACATACTAAAATTTCATTTTGATAAAGTCATTTTTACGGCAGTTATCGTGCTAACGGACAGACAAACAAACAGACAGACAGAATGAACAAAGTCATACACACTTTTCAACTATGTTGTAAAGTGTTAAAAAATCTGATGTGGGCAGCACATGACTTTTCTTATATAATGCAATGAATTTATAACTTTTACAGTAAAAAAAAATGTAGGTTATTATTTTCTAAGATATTGAATTTTCGTTAATTTGTCGTCATTTTCATTGATTTAGAGTAATTTTTATCCACTTGACGAGATTTTCGTTAATTTGGCAGCATTTAAAAAATTCGCTAAGTTGGCGACATTCCGCCAAATTCGTCGCCAAAATCTCAACAAGCGTTATGGACGGGGAAATAAATTATTCTTATAGCATATAAATAACAATTGGCGTTCAAATACAAAAGTATTACTCAAAGTATCTTTTCTCATGAATGGAACGAGCTATGATATCCCCAAATTTATCGCATGATGTCCACGAGAATGATGTCACAAAATTTATCGCATGATATTACATATGAAAAGTGAACATGTTTCTCAGCAGTTAATATATTTTTTTAATTTATGGGATTTTTTGATAAATTTATTTTTAAAATGTGTAATATCTTGAGAACAGTTCATACTAGCGTTCTAAAGTTTATGTCAATCGTTTTCTAAGGAAACATAAGATATGCCTATTTGCGTAACTTTATTAAAGGTTTTGATTTTTTGATGAATTTTGCAAAATTTCACTCAAAAATTTAGGGGGGGGGGGGTTCTGGATATTCGATTGTATTTAAAAACAATAGGCTTCCAGTATTCACGGATTGTAATTTTTTGTACCAAATTTCATTTGAATCGCTCCTCTCGTTCGTGAGATATCGTCTCCACAGACTCTCTCTCTCTCTCTCTCTCTCTCACACACACAGAGCGCGGTAGCCCAGTGGTTAGCGGGCGGAAATTGCACTCGGTAGGCCAGGGTTCGATTCCCGCCACAGCCAAAGCTTCCGCCGTGTTCACACGGAGTACGATCACGTTAAACATGTGGATCCGTAAGTCCTTCCGAGAGGTTGATGGTAGGGGAAGGAGGATACGGTTCCTGTGGATGCCCCCCACCCCACCCCACTGGGTTCCGGTTTAAATTGGATGGCACTTCCCGGCCGTCCAAACTGTACCTTACACCTTTCTGGTAAGTCGGACGGTCTGGGTTTCAACAACAACAATACATACACACAGACATCACTTTAAAATGTTCGATTCGTGATCAGGGATGCTTGAAACGTACTCGCCCGTCGAAAACAAGAATTCGATTTTTCAACCAGCCACAATACTTTCCTTATACATTATACTATGTATATAAGGATAGTAATAATGGACAATAGATGTTATATTTATTTGGAAGCATTACACTGACTACATTGCACTGTGCACGTACAGTATGTGAAAAAATATGTAAATTAATTTTAAAATAAGTTCAATGAACTGAAATCCGCATACGAAATCATCTAGTTTATTAGAGTAAAGGTACCGCAGTACAGCCGAACTGGCAATAATGCTGTTCGATAGGTGTGCCAGATTGTCGGGCGCGACGAACTATTAGATGCCGGATTAACGCAAGTTCAGTTTACAGTACAGTCAGTCAAAAAGAAAAAATCCGAACATGGAGCTTTATTCCGGCTTCTCGGGTCATACAGTAAAACCAAATCAGTACATCAGTACAAAATGCATCATCAGTACAAAATGCATCAGTACAAAATGCATCATCAGTACAAAATGCATCATCAGTACAAAATACATCAGTACAAAATGCATCATCAGTACAAAATGCATCAGTACAAAATGCATACTGTACAAAATGCATCATCAGATGCATAATAATGCCTGCTCTAAAAAATGACCGACTAATTTGCAGTCTTCACATTAAATTCTGCAGAAACCCGATTTTGTCAAAGGACACCACCACCTTCTGGTAACAGATTCTAATTCTCCGGATTAAGGTACCCCAAATTCATATGAAATTTCTTTATGGATTCATAGTCATAACACATGCAGTTACTACTCACGCTAGTTGGGAGTTATGACTGCTTGAAATTTAGAGCTCTTAATGTTAAATGGGGGCTGAAGTTTAGCTTTTATATTTTCTGAAATAATTCGCCCGTCAAACTAATTCTTATTTTACATTATGATATACTAAATAACTAAAATGTACACCATTTTTCACCTTTAAACAAATTTTTAATATTCATTATTAATTAGGAATATCGTATTTGAAAAAAAAATATAAATAGAAATGTGGATAAATTTTGACGACAATCAATTACACTAAATAACTAAAATGTACACCATTTTTCACCTTTAAACAAATTTTTAATATTCATTATTAATTAGGAATATCAAATTTGAAAAAAAAAATATGAATAGAAATGTGGATAAATTTTGACGACAATCAATTCAGCACTGTTGGAAACCTTGGTGTTCCTTCCTTTTAGTACTTATTCAGATATACACCTACATTCAAAACTGCATCATTTTGAAGCTTTTTGAGGTCCATCCATCCATTTCAAATGGTAAATACGAAGAAAATTTTCAAAATTGTAGCATCTCAATAACATCTCTCCTCGACGACTGTTTACTCATCAACCAACAACTTGCATGGCACACTTTCATTGGATCAACAAATTGTCGATCTAACTTTGCCAAGAAAATTATTTTTGATCCATAACAGCTGATGGCATTTGTTAAATGAGGCATCAGATATTATTATTGCATTTGTGTTAGGAGAACATCATAATTTAAAATGATATGGCAAATTTGAAAATCGATTTAACTTAGATCATAAATTTAGCTTAGATCCTGCTATGTCTGTTTCTCGTTATATAACTTGAACTTTACGTTTAATATTATACAACTTTTTTTATATAAAATAAATTTTATTTCAAATTTCATTCAAATGTCGAAATCAACAATTCTGCGTTGTAAATTGTGAAAATGGCGTCAAGTGTTTATTTTTATTTTTTGCGACTGTACATGGTAATAAATGAGAAAAAATTGGAATAAGGTCGAAAACGGGAATTCGAGTTTTTGACTGATTTATACATTTCTTTAGAGCAGGGTTCTTCAACCTGGGTTCCGGGAAATTTCTGAAGGGTTCCGCTAAAAATTACCATTGAACTGTAAAATGATCTCTAAGAAAAGATGTCCGTAGTGCAGCGGAGTGGACGGGGCAAAAGTGATGTTAAGACCGCCGCGACACGCACGTGTCCGTCTGTAGCAAAATTTAATGCAAAAATACACTAACACAATCACCACTCAATTTCAAATTCAATAGAATTTTAGCGAATTTTTTGAAAGGGATTTTAATCAAGAGGTTTATAAAAATATACCTCTTTATTTTAGTCCATTTAAAAAGATGCGCTAAACTTCTCTAGTGCACTAATCTGGTATTAGTAACAGGAGCAGTAATAGTAGCAAGAGCAGTAGTAATAGCAAGAGGATTGTTATTAGTAGTATATACAGGTTATATACCTATATAACCTGTATATATAGGCATATACAACCTATATATATATATATATATATATATAATTGAAGATTTTTATGATTACTTGTAATATATATACCCGGGAAATACCAATGAAAATTGCTTGTAAACTGAAGGTTATTGCAAATCAGAAGCCTAGTGTAGCACGATGAGCTATGCAAGAAGTTTGGAAATTGAAAAAATTAAATCTAGTGATTATAAAAGGAATAAAATGTATATAAAAAGCATTTCTGAAACCATGTGCGTTATCAAGGGCCATACATGTTTCATTAATGCTGATTCTACGTTTCTGTTTACATAACTGTAAAATGTATTACAGAAATAATGTAAATGGCCCGACGTAGAAGAAAAGACAAAGTGGATCAAAAACACAAAAAAAATCAAACATGAATATAAAATATTCTGTTACACCAGCTTGTGGCTAATTATTGAAATGAGGATGCAAAGTATTATAAAGTAATATCAAAAGAATATAATGAAAATAAAATGAAAATATATCTACCCCTAGTACTGTGGTACTTCTGGAAAAGCATGTGTATTACCAATCATCTCAGAACAGGTTACAGTGAATTTTTTGTTACTGACTAAGCAGTTTTCTCAAAGCAGGTTAAAGTGAATTATACGAATAGTTTAACTGTTAGAAGAAGACATGGAGATTATGAATTATTTAGAAATGCTAGAGTATGATCTGTCAATATGTTGCTGTAATTGTTGCAAGTTTTTGAATTTAAATTTAAAATGTGTTTTAATAAAAGAAAAAATAAGATTGGGCGGGTAGTTATTTTTGATGACGGTGTTGATGAATTTATGAAGATGTTCTTTGTAGTAACAAGGTGTGCTTAACATTTTGATTCTTAATAACTGGCTATTAATAATATTTCTATATACAGATTTGGAAAGATTGGAAGAGAAATGTTGAAGTTTATTTACTTTGAAGTTATAAGTTTCTGTTTTGTCATAGATTTTAAATTGTATTGTATTTGCATTTTTAATTGTTAAACTAACGTCTAGAAAATTGATCCAGTTGGATGTATATACATTTTCAATGAGTTGTAGATTAGGTGGATAGAAATCAAAATTTAATTCATTGGCCTCATTAGTAATTCCAATAATAATAAGATCATCAATATATCTGTACATTATATGACTGTTGAAAGGGTTCTGATTTTCGTAAAAATGTAGATAAAGGTTGGCCAGTATGGTGGATGATTTACCTCCCTGTGGGATTCCTTTATTTAATTTGTATATGCATTTTCTTTGAACTATATACTGTTTGAACAAAATGAATTTTAATAAAGTTTTGAATTTTGGAAATGATATGTTTTTTGCTTGAGTGAATTGTTCATATAAAAGTAGTATGACTTTATGTAAATCATTAATGTCTATATTATTAAATAGGTCTTTGAAATCAAAAGTTTTTACATCATGTATGTAAGGGATTAGTTTTATTTTATTAATGAGTTCTATACTATTTTTGATTATATGTGTTTTTTGTACAGTAAAATAATCATAAATTTGATTGAGTATGATTAGAAGTTGTTTGTCAGCTGCATTGGTATATGAATTAAATCCTATAGTGACTGTTCTAAATGAAATAGGTGTTTTATGGAATTTAGGTACGAGTACCAAGTAAGGAAAATTGAGATTGTATTTTTGTTTAAGAAGTTTGTAGTAAGCTATTATTTGTTTATTTATAACATTGATATGAGTGTATAAAGGAGTTAAAGAAAGAGAGGTACCGAGTTGCAATTTAAGCTCGTCCAAATAAAATTTTTTGCAGATAAACGCATAATTACTGGATGCTTTGTCAACATATGTGATTACAAATTTGTCTTGAAGTGACTTGATTTCTTTAACGATTTCTTGGTAATTATGCTTATATATTGGAATGGGAAAGTGTTGGATCAAATGTTTTACATGGCTAGTTATTTGTACTTTCCAGCTCTTGAAGGCTTCAAATGGGCAGTGGGATTTACCTGACATTTTAAATATATATTTGTCTAGATCTATGTCAAAAACTTGTATTATTTTCTTTTTATTATAAAGAAGAGGTATTCTGTATTTGGATCCGTAGCTTAGAAATTGTTTGAGATGAGGTTCCTGTATTAAATCAAGATTTCCGGTGATTATGTGTCCATGTTGTGGGTCAATAAAATATAGGTATATATAACCTATATATAATAAAAAAGATAAAATTAAAAATAAAATAAAAATAATAAGACTAATTTAAAACATGATCAGTGTCATACCCTGGTTCAAAAACAATACGGAGGAAAATTAAGTAAAGAGGATATGAAAGGATATATCAGACTAAAGGAAAACAATGCTACTATATAAGACAAAATGATATATATATATAGGTTATATAGTTATATACTATCTCAAATTACGAGGGTTCCTTCAGAAATACCACAAGTCAGAAAGGTTCCGAAAGCAATGAAAGGTTGATGAACCCTGCTTTAGAGTATTCTAGAATAAGAATCCACTATTTTCAGCACAACATGAGTGTTTGTGTGTGTTTTATCCGTGCAATGTATATGTATCCCCTTTATCGAATCATCTATTCAACGGAATTTTACAAAATATTGTTAGATAAGCCATTTATAGTTTATATTGCTGCTGATTAGATTTTGGTACATACGATTCGAAAACACACACACATATATATATATATATATATATATATATATATATATATATATATATATATATATATATATATATATATATATATATATATATGAAATGGTCTGGAATAATCGTTAAAAATTTTAAGTTAAAGACTAAATATAATCAAATGTTTTAATTAGATGCTTGTTTTATATGTAGGTTTATATAAAAAGGAATAAGACCAATCTCATTAAAAATATAAACACCTTGATTTATATTTTTATCTATCTATCTATCTCTGGGTAACGTTGCTACAAATTGTTGCCAAATGTGTTTGAATCACGAATAAACATTTCATGAACTCTGGGGCTTTATGAGCGTATATGACATCAGATACTAAAAGTGAGTCCATAATGTGAGCGGTTCACTCCCTACATAATGCAATGGTTATACTTCTTTCACAGCAAAAAACTGCGAGGAAACCATAGAGCTTTATAGGCGTATGACATCACATACTGAAAGTGAGTCCATGATGTGGGCGGCCCGTTCCCTATATAATGCAATGGTTATACTTCTTTCACAGAGAAAAACTGCGATATAACCATGGAACTTTACGTAGCGTATGACATCAGGTACTGAAAGTGAGACCATGATGGTCTTTTATTTCTTATCATTTTATAAATTTTTATTTGAGATATACGACTCAATTCGGTAAACAAACTGAACAAAAGTAGGAAACTTTCTTGCGCGTTTTTTGTTACTTTCCTTATATGCATAATGTATAAGGAAAGTATTGTGACGGGGTCGAAAATTCGAATTCGAGTTTTCGACGGGAGAGCACGTTTCAAGCATCCCTGATCACGAATCAAACATTTTTGAAGTGATGTCTGTGTGTGTGTGTGTGTGTGTGTGTGTGTGTGTGTGTGTGTGTGTGTGTGTGTGAAAGTATGTGTGTGTATGTGTGTGTGTGTGTCAGTGGGTCTGTGGAAACGATAACTGACGAACAAATGGACCGATTTGAACCAAATTTGGTACAAAAATCACAATCCGTAAACACTGGAAGCTTAGTGTTTTTATACGCAATCGAATGTTCAGAACCCCCCTAAATTTTCGAATAAAATTTTGAAAAAATCGTCAAAAAATCAAAACCACTAATAAAGTTACGCAAATAGGCATTTCTTATGTAATTTTTCATTAGAAAACGATTGACATCAATTTTAGAACGCTAACACGAGCCGTTTTTGAGATATTGTACATTTTTCAAAAAAAATATCAAAAAGTCATATAAAATAAAATAAAAAAATTCCTATTGATGAACATGTTCACTTTTCATATGTAATACCATGCGATAAATGGGGTGACATCATTCTCGTGGATCTAGCTCGTTCCATTCATGAAAAAAGATACTCTGAGTAACACTTTTGTATTTGGACGCCAATAGTCATTTATCGGCTGTAAGAATAACTTATTTCTTAGTGCATAACGCTTGGTGAGATTTTGACGACAAATTTGGCGGAATGTCGCCAACTTGGCGACTTTTTGAAATGTTCCCAAATTAACGAAAATCTCGCCAAATGGATAAAAAATGACGCTAAATCAATGAAAATGACGACTAATTGTCGAAAATTCAACGTCTTGGAAAGAATATTCGTATCTACTATAAGAAAAACCTATTTTTTTACTGTAAAAGTAGTAAATTCATTACATTATATAAGGAAAGTCATGTGTTGCCCACATCAGATTTTTTATTACTTATAGGGCAGAATGCCCGCGCGTCTCAGTAGTTTCTCTAGAATAAGCTGATTCTGAGATATTTGATATTTCTTTCAATCTTGGCCAACTGGCTAGCGTACTAAAATGCACCAAATCACAGAATGAAAAATAAAATGTTTTAAAACTGAAAATTTGTTAAAATTTCAAATCACTATCCATTTCATCTAATATTTAGAGCAGTAAAATTTAACGCATTACAAGATATATATATATATATATGTGTGTGTGTGTGTGTGTGTGTGTGTGTGTGTGTGTGTGTGTGTGTGTGTGTGTGTGGACAGATGAATGTGTGCCTGTAGAAAAAGTCGCATGCTGCCCGCTTCAGACTTTCTTTTCCAATATTTTTCCTCATCAGCCACCACCTCCACCTTTATTGATCCCACACTGGGGCAGTCCAACACCTACGCGCCGCCTCGGCAGAACACCTGCTCCGGGCCGGGGCGTCCATCCATCAAGCGGCGAAGTGGGATCAGGGGCGGAGAAGAAAGGAGCAAATTTTCTGTTGCGGATGGGGCTTTCCCTCGCTACAGCACGACACGCCGATTGCGCTTCTTTACGGACTATTTTTAGAGAAGATGGACGACGGGGCCGTATTCAAAATACAGTCTATCCTGTCCGATGTTGTATGGATCTGAAACTATTTCCGGCTTAAGCAGATTTCTGTTTTAATCTGAAGATATTCTTCTTCCCAGACCGGCCGACCTACCCGAAGGCGTAAGGTATCTGTTTGAATGGCCGGTAAGTGCCACCCAATCAAAGATCGGAACCTAGTAAGGGCGGCACCCACAGGGGCCATATCCCTCTTCCACTGCATCAACCTCTCAGAAGGACTTGCGGATCCACATATTTCAACACTTTCTCCATACATTACACTATGTATGTAGGGAAAATAAAAATTAAATTTCAAATTACTACTACACTAAACTTCAGTTAATTCAGCATCCAATAGTTCGGCACGCTTTGCATAGTCCGAACGGCGTTTCTTCTTTCTGTCGACCCAAATTATCTGACCTACCCCAAAGTGTAAGGTATCAGTTTGGACGGCCGGAAAGCGCTACCCAATTTAGAACGGAACCCCGTCGAGGTGGCATACACAGAGATCACACCCTCCTTTCCCTACCGATAACCTCTTTAAGAGCTTACGGGCGCACATATTTAACTTGCCCGCATTCCGCATGAACACGAGGACAGTTTGGGCAGAGTCGGGAATCGAACTCGGGTCGTCTGAGTGTAATCCTCGCACGCTAACTACTGGACTGTAACTACTGGGCTTAATGGGAAGATATTGTATTAAAACAAAACACTTGAATGGATGTATCGCATCGGCTTAACTAATTTTTTCCCACCTGTGTACAGAATGTCAATGGGCCAGGTCAATAATTCGAGAAGTATTAAGATTATCGTATATTTTTTATAGTGTATATGAAACCACATTGGAGCTACAAAATGACACAACTTTAGAGGTGCTGACCCCTTTTTCTTTTAGGGGGGTTGGGGGGCTATTTCGATTCCTATTGGCCTTTTTGAGTCAATGCGTTCAATAGAAAAGCCATTACTACGATTACTACTAATCTCAAACGATTACTAATACGATGTGAGACCGAAACATAAACATAGCATGTAAAGACTTGTTCTTTCGCACACCCAAATTCATTATTTGAAGCTCTTTTATACTACTAATTTTAAAAGAATATTATTACTATGTGAGATCGAAAAAAAACATCATGTAAAAATTTGCTCTTTCACACATATAATTTCATCATTTGAAGCGCTTTTATTATTACGATTACTACCAATTTCAAACGACTGCTAACAGTATGTGAGATCGAAAAATAAACGTAGCATATAAAAGCTTGTTCTTTCAAAGACCCAATTTCATCATTTGAAACTCTTTTATCAGTACGATTACTACCAATTTCATACGGCTACTACTAGGATTTGAGACCGAAAAATAAAAGTAGCATATAAAAATTCTTTCAAACACCGAATTTCATTATTTGAAGCTCTTTTATTACTACGACTACTACTAATTTCGAAAATTCCAAAATGCGCTTTCAAGCTAAATATCTCATGAAATAAGTAATCAAATTTAGTGAAACATTTTGTTAAATAGGTAGATTGGACTCCTAGTATATTTTGATATAATTTTATCCTTCTGCACCTCTCCGCGAAGCAACGGGAATTAAAATGACTATTTTGTAGATTTGTAATAACCGCTTATTCAGAAACGGCTCAACTGATTTACATACCTTTTTAACCGCCTTTGTTAAGCATAATAGGGAGCAGCTGCGCAGAAAAGATAGCGCTAGCTGTGCCCCGCGCTAGGCGCTGTATCGATATTTTCTTGAAAAAATTCCTCATGTCGTATCGATGAAGTCGCCCCAGAACTTCCACCTATACCAAGGTACTTTAAACATAAGGTAGGTCAGAGAAGGGGGGTTGCTTTTCGACCGGGAGAGCAACTTGAAGCGTGACGTCACTGACTTACAAGTCAAGAAGAGGGGACATAGAGATATGTGTATAAAGTTTAGAAAGTTCGCGTTTATCATTCGAAAAGGAGATAAGATCATTCGTAATAAAATTTTAGAAGAATAAAATTAAATGATTCTACTCATACCTGCATAGGGCTATCATTAAAATGTTATAATACATATATTATTTATAATAAAAGCTGAAATATATCGTGAAAAGTGTAGTCAATATAAAAATTACATTTCAAGTGTTTTAATACAGATATGATGATATGAATAAATATCTAAACATCGGATTTTTAAAAATATAGTATCCATTATCTAAAATACTCATAATACTTTCTACATGTAATATAAATATGTATTTCAAAAATATCTAGTTGCGTAAAAAATCCCACATACATATAACATATATTGATGACCATGAAATATCATCAATCCAGTAGTTACATAACTATATATTATATTAAGAAGCGTAGATCGGATCTTGGGAAAAGGGGGAAGTTGAAGGTCGAATGGATGGTCAATGGCAGTAGATTTATTTTATTTACCCAACAAAAAGGCGATGCATTTTGTGAGCTAGTAGACTCTTGGTTAAGCCACTGGATCTGTCAGTTTCACAAAGATATTTTAAGCATGCAAAATTGATGTTATTAAACTCTATAGCGTTTTAAATATATAAACTATGTACAGTTTTAAAATTTTAAAGCAATGTTCACGTGGATCATAAATAATAAATCAATACATTCCATTTTTATGCCATGATACTGCTTTTACACCATTTAGAGGCTTTTCTTTGCTTTTTCTCTCTACTAATTGTTGCATGAAAGTCTTATTTAAGTGAACAGCACCATATTAAGCACCTATACGGCATATAGGAAAAGAGACACAGTCGAAGTTACTTCACACAGGCCGCTAAATAGAGTTGCAGCGACACTGATGAGGAACAACGCTTCCACCGATATAGAATACATTTATTTATTTATTTATTTATTTATTTCAGGTCCACAGCCAAAGACGAAATGGAAGAGGGACTGGAGGGAAATTCAAGGAGGACTCAATAGTCTTAAAGGAGGGGCTCACCCAAAACATAATTAAGCATAAGCATTTATAAACCATAATTGTGCATTTATAAACCATTTAACATATATGTGTGCCTAGTTTATGTAGCAAACTGAATATCAAGTTAGGCTTAAATGCAAATTCAAATACTTAGAAAGTAAAATCACGTGATTTGTCATTTCTCTGTCATCATTTTTACCCGTCTTCTTGGTAGACGAGGGAATGACATTAGAACAGGTGAAAAAACAAATAAGAAGTTAGTTCTAAATGTAAAATTGCAAGTAAAGCAAAACATTTTTTTTTTCATTTTTCTAATGATATATATATGCATATACATACTAACCCAGCAGTTGCCTGTATTAAGTGTCATTCTCCTGTCATGCTGTCATTTACTTGTCTTGAAAATAAAAATTTGCATTTTCTTCTAAATTTGAAAAATGATCGTTGCTACTGATTTTTTCTTTCCTTTTTTTTTTATGCAGAAAACAGGTTGGAAAATCTGATGTGGGCAGCACATGACTTTCCGTATATAATGCAATGATTTTTTTATTTTTACAGTAAAAAAAAAATAGATTATTTTTATAGTAGTTATTAATATTCTTTCCAAGATATTGAATTTTCGTCAATGAGTTGTCATTTTCCATGCCGTCATCATCCATGAATCGTCATTGATTCAGCGTCATTTTTATCCATTTGGCGAGTTTTTCATTAATACAGCAACATTTAAAAAAGTCGCCAAGTTGGCGACATTCCACCAAAATCGTCGCCAAAATCTCGCCAAGCGTTATGGACGGAGAAATAAGTTATTCTTATAGCAGATAAATGACAATTGGCGTTCAAATACAAAAGTATTACTCAAAGTATCCTTTTTCGTGAATGGAACGAGCTAGATCCACGAGAATGATGTCACCGAATGTATCGCATGGTATTACATATGAAAAGTGCACATGTTTCTCAATAGGAATATTTTTTTTATTTAATATGACTTTTTGATAATTTTTTTGAAAAATGTGCAATATTTTGAGTACGGTTAATGTTGCCGTTCTAAAATTTATGTCAATCGTTTTCTAATAAAAAATTACATAAGAAATGTCCATTTACGTAAATTTATTAGCGGTTTTGATTTTTTGACCATTTTTTCAAAATTTCAGTCGAAAATTTAGGGAAGTTCTGAACATTCGATTGTGTACAAAAACAATAGGCTTCCAGTGTTTATGGATTGTGATTTTTGTACCAAATTTCGTTCGAATCGGTCCATTCATTCGTCAGTTATCGTCTCCACAGACTCACTGACACACACACACACACACACACACACCACTTCAAAAATGTTTGATTCGTGATCAGGGGTGCTTGAAACGTGCTCTCTCGTCGAAAACTCGATCTCGAATTTTCGACCCCGTCACAATACTTTCCTTATACATTATGCATATAAGGAAAGTAAAAATAGGGGAAAAAGTATAATGTAACAAGAAAGGTGAAAAAGCCCTTTTAGAAAAAATGACCCATATGCCATCTCTGTGTGTGTATCCTTTATTATCATACTCTATTCGCTGTTTCATGGTGTTGCAATTCTTGGGTCTGGTAAACATTCTCTTGAATTAGCATTATAAAGTATTTACACCCTCTTTTAATATTTTACATACCCCTTTATTAGGTAACGTTTAGCCCTTTTATTACGAGAATTTATCACATTTTATTGTATTTTTGCAATACTGTTATCTATATCTCACGATTGGCAACAGTAGATCTCCACTTTTAACTCCTGCGATTGGCAACAGTGGTCTCGTCTTTTATTGCTCATAGTCAGGACATATGCCATATTTTCTCAGGTATTTTTATATTCCTATTTTATTTTTCAATATTTTTGCTTGTAGTCCAAGTAGATAGAGTTTATAGACATTATCTATCTCTGTCTTCAGAAACAAGCATTTTTTTTTTATCATTTTGAATAGATACTTGGACTTGAAAAATAATTTGTTTAAAATGTACAAATTTTAGGCCTAGTTCTAAACCATGTGTATAGTTTTAATGCTTAGTTATTTTTATGTTTTTCAATTTTCGAATTCCCACCATTGATATTTGTTGAATATATTTCGTTAGATATATGCATTTTATTCTTCTCTTGATTGATGATTCTCTATTTTATCCTTCTTTTTAAGTTGTTAGTATTTTTTAGTTAGGGTTTAATGAGTTACAGCTTATCTCTATTCTATCATTGGATTTTCATATTAGTATATCCTTATATATATATAATAGTTTGAAAATCCAATAATAGGATAGAGAGAAGTTGCAACTCAAAAATCCCCAACATTAAAAAATGCCTAACAAATAAAAAGTAGCAAACAGAGAGTCATCAATCAAGTGGAAAATAAAATGCAAACCTCTAGTCATCAAGCTGAAGACAAACAACAAACATCAATGGAAAGGAATCGATAACAGAAAATCAAATAAAATCCAAGCATTAAAGCCTTACACGTGGATAAGCCCTAGGCCTAAACAAATGAATTGTTCATTTCGATAAAACTCTTCGTCAAGTCTAAGTATTTTATCCAAATGAACACAAAATGCATGTTTCTGATATCAGTGACAGATTAAATATATATACACTTATAACTTGAACTACATGCTTAAAAAATGAAAAATTATAGGAATATATATATATACATTTAAAACAAGGGGAGGCACTCTTCACATTTAAAAATCCTAAGTTAAAATCATTTTGAGGAATTTTTGCTTTGGTCCCTCGGCTCTTGTCCCATTAAGCCATCAAGTCTCGTGACTCTTCGCGGATCCCAAGCAGGTGCTGCGCGGAAAGGCTCAAGCCCGCGTCACGCAGAGGTCTTAAGTCGGATCCGCGAAAATCCGCCGCGGCCAAATTAAATCGGGCCACACCCGTAAAAATGTCCGACGGATCCACCGCCTCGTTTCGGACTCACAAAGGTAGGAATTACGGTGGAGATGAGTTGTTAAGCTGCTGCTGCATTGGACAGGGTAGAAAAAACGGTTTTTGTGAATGGTATAATACCGTGCTGATGTGTTATTTGTAATCTTATAATGGGGATGGAGTTGAAGCGGTACTTGAATGTGAAGAGTTCGTTTTTTGTGCATTAAGTTGCGTGATAGTGAAAAGCTGTAAATATTTCGCTTATTGTTGTGAACTGTAGAAGCTTCTATCCGTCGATATGATGTGGGCAGCACATGACGTATAGTTACGGTTACCATACGTCCTTAAAGACTTTTTAAGGACTGCCCTTTATATTTATAGCCGTCCTTTAGATTAATTTATTTTTTTTTAATTTCGAATTTAAACTTTATTTTCCTGAACGATTGATCAAATGCTTTAACTGGGAGAATATGTACAAACCATAAATCCTTTTTGGACAAGAATTTCCAAAATACACCCCCCTTCCCCACCCCCCACCCCACCCTGATTACGACCTGTACAGGATTTTTGCAAAGATTGCAAGACTAAATAATCTCTTGAACGATTAGCCGCAGATAGTACCAATTTAAGAAATGCTTCAAATAAGGTAGTCTTTCAAATTACGAGAGTTTTAATTACGTGACATATTTACGTAAAACAGTACATAGTTTAATCTTTTATACGGGCCTTATACAAAGGAAGCTCCCATAAGAAATTTGTTACGTGTTTATTTGAAGATATTTTGGAAAGAAAAAAAACGGCTTTTTTTTAGAGATATTACGTTCTCTCTGAGGAAATACATATCATATAACATATGATATAATATTTTCATAATCTCTGGGTTTATATATTATTATAAACCCAGAAGTAACACTTTAAATAAGCATAAAACAAAGTTTATCTATAAACCTTGAACATAAAGATACAAAATCTCTACCTTTTCCGTTTTAGCTTTTTAAGAAATTCGGATTGAAAAATTCGAAAATTAATCTGGCATGTCACAATGCGATCAACATTTTTGCTTCTTAATATCTTTTGCTTTTTTTTTTTACTGGGTAAATTTCTTTCTTTTACTGGAGGTCGAATTATCAGGAATGGTATGTTTATAAGTGCAATATAGCAGAAAATTTGGAGCACAATATTTTGAAAACAATGGATTTCACGATAATTAAATTTAGAAAAGCACACTATTGGCTCATTGTTTCTAGAAAGATATCACTAGTTAAAATCGGTTAAAGCATTTACGGGATATGAACGTCAATAATGGTCCTACTAGATGTCTGATGCATGGCGAGAACAAAAATATAGAACAGAAAGATATACTTTTCTGTGATAGGTAAATTTCGTGCAAGTTACAGAGTCCACTTCGGCGATAAGAGCTTGCAATTTCGTCCCAGTAGCTCAACGGTAGAATGTCGGCTGGCCAGTTCGGATATCCAGGGTTCGATTCCCGGTTGGGGCAGCAAGGCTCTTTACAATGGCGCCCGAACAAATCAACCCTGTAGATTAGTGCAAAGATTTCGGAGGTCCGAAGGTGACTCTAGTACGATTAGTACGAATTCAGTGGACTCTGGAAAATGGAGCGCCAATTTCAAATTGAGAGGATAATGACCAGGCAGGATACTAACCTAGATAAAAAATAGTAATAGTAGGAGACTAACCTGAGGTAAAAATAACAGGAGGTGGTCAGTCAGATTGTTGCCCGCCAATCTGACATTAAGGGGTGGAGAATACAGAGTCCACTTCCACGATAAGAACTTGCAATTTCGTCCTTGTAACTAACTCATGGTAGAGCGTCGACTATCTAGTTTGGAGATCTAGGGTTCGATTCTTGGTTCGGGCAGCAAGGCTCTTTACAAAGTACTTTTTAACACGAAATGTGTCGATACAACTGTATAGAAGTTAGCACGAGTTGTTTTCGAGATATTAGAATTTTTACTTTCCACACAGTGATCTTAATACCTGTATATCTCGAAATGATAATGCGAATGGTATTAACTTTTGTATGATTATTTTAAACAGTAACAGTGTTAAGCATGTAAGTAATGCACGTGATTTTGAGGACAATTAATAATCAACTGGTTCGCAACGTAAAATGCAGCGCAAACCAAGATAAATAAGTATAAGCACGCTTCGGAAATCAACTGGTTGATTTTGATTTTCGAAACGAATTTTGAAAAATGCTATCTCACATAATAGAGGATGAATGTCTGGTGTAGTCTCTAGCGAAAAACTGAATCTTCAAACAGCCGCATATTTCAGTGCAGCGGTAGCTGGACTTCCAAAGCAATACACCTCGTTGATATTTAAAAAAAAATCCAATTAGTTTAAAAGTTATAAACTCAAAAGTCAAAATTCGACCGAACTTTCCCCATTTTAAAATGAATTTATTCCAACAGATGATTATCCGAGTGATGGAATACAAACGATGAACGTGTCGTGACAGGATCTGGGCCTTAAAATGAAAACTTTCAACTTTAATGAATTTTATATACATATCATTTTAATTTTTTAATGTATGATTAATGCCTGAAAAATTCACTTCAATCGAACATTAATTTTTTAAGATAGCGCTAAGAATTTTAATTTTACTTCATTTGTGAAATAAACTTTTCTTGGAGAAATTTATATTTGTGAATTGTGATCGGATAATGAAGTACTTTGGAGCGTTTTTTTAAATTTCAGATTTATAGTATTATTTAAATTTAATTTTTAATGCATCTGCTAGCTTATCTTTATAAAACGGTCGGTTGAATTCATAGTCCACTTTATCAATCTCTAATGTTTCTTTCGCTAATTTGATCACATCTCAGCTTTTAATTATGAAAGAGCTTAGCTTTAAAAACTATACTTTTTAACTTAAGCTCACAAAGGCCGTGTACCCAGATTGCGTGATCGTTGTATGTACAACGTACATATGGAGAGTATTATCCCTGAAAGTGTGTAGGTACTTATTTGGGGCGTATTGGGCCCTTACAGAAATTTATTTGTTTTTTGTTTTAAACGTGAGTCGCCTTAAATCGTTATCTGGGTTTTGATAATCCGATATATGTTCCAGTGTCATTTTTATCAGAGGTTTGTATCTTAAATCCCGGGTAACACCGGATATTCGAGTTAGTCTTACAATAAAGGAGGTTGTGTGTGTGTATGTATGTGACGGAAGATCTGAGCTTTGGACAGCCGCAAAATCGATGCTGGATTAGCTGAACTCCCGGTACGATAGACTTCCTCGAGAATTTTTAAAACCAGAATTAATTTTATAGCTATTTTTTTATTTATCTATTTTTATTTTTTATTTATTATTTTAAGCACGATTTTAAACGATTTCTACACAAATCGGTTCCTTAGCGATCGAAAATATTATCACAGAGTTTCCATTTTTAGATCATCGGAAAGATCAAAGAACGTTCTTCCTAACGATCTTTGAACCGAATCTGTAAGGCAGTTCCTTCATATTTATTTATTTTTAAGGGGACTCAGTACCCTTCATTTGGCGAAAAATGACGAAAATACCGATTTTCATATTTTTTGCTTAAAATATACCTTGACACCCGTAGTATATCCTGACAAAATTTCGTGAAGATCCGAGAACTATAAATATATCAAAAAGGCTTTTGACTGCAACTATGTCCCTTGAAATACCACGCCTACTTCTCTGTTTACGCTATGTTTACATCGCATCTGCAACTGAATACTCCCTGTTTTACAAAATATTTCTACCAGGAAGAAGATGAAAGTGCTTAATCGTAGTTTTAATTGATAAAGAAACTTTGTTTACGTTTTCCGATCTGCTTTCGTTCGTTAATATCGTGCATAAACTGTGGAACTCAAAATGCAAACGAAACGCACAGTGTGACGTGGACAAAATGTCCTAAAGAAACATTTGTACATAAAACATGTGTAAAACTCTGTGTAATGGAAGCTGTGTGTGAATATAATAAAGATACACTGAGCTGCATTAAAGAAGTACAGAATGCCTTAGGAAAGTGCTGTATGAATCTCGGTGTTGCGTTCGATTTTCGAAAAAAAATGTTTCGACAAAAACGACGAAGTGCAAAATATCAACTTGCACGTAAACTGGTTAAAAAAGCAATTTTAAAAAGAGACATATTAGTTAAGAAGAAGGAAAGTGTAACATACAATGCAGGGTATTTTTAAAAGAAAGTTAAGAAATAATGGTAGTTTGCAGAAATGATATGCATAAGGTTACGAAATATTGTGTGTTTTTATGATATGAATATATTTTCAAATCTTGTATTTCTTTTATAATATAAATATCATCATATTTATAGTTAAGCTATATCTTAATGAAATGAGTCAAATGTATTTCATGGTGTAAAAATAATAATGAATTTGTTAAAATCAATTTTTATTTATATTTTTTCTCGATTTTCTTTTCAATGTTTGACAACTAAGGTTTCGGCTAAAGGTCAATTATATAAAATAAATATAGTTAAATTCAATAAAACAGTTACAGTTTTAAAGATAAGTGTATAATAAATAATTTAAAATAACATTTAAAGTAATTTAAAATGGATTTGGAATAATTTTTCAAAGTTAAAACCTTTAAAGTGCTTTTTCTCAGTTCGTGTTTTTTCAATATATCAATATGTTCAAAATGCTAAAACTTAAATATATATTTCTCAATTGACTTGATTTTTTTTCTGGATGTTCATTATAGTGCATTTTATGAAACTAAGGATCGGATTTGCAATAAAATGAAAAGTTTTTTTTTTAAAAATATATATGTACAAAAAACTCAATTTTTTGTTGAATTTTTACATATGTATCAACATTTTATTTTTTTTCTCCCGAACTAATTAACTTTTCAAAAATCCGATCCTTAAAGTTATAGAAGACACTTCAAAGAACCATATAAAAAAAAAGGGTTGTAAAAAGTTAGAAATTTTAGGAGAAGATAGGTTTTAAAAATTATTTAAATTTTTTAAAAAAAATTAAATTTTTCAAATTGTATCAGTAGAATTGTCTTTTTTCTTGATAAAATAATTTTCCTTAATAAAATAATTTAATAATATGCAAAAAGAGTATTGTAAAGTGCTTAAACAAAAAAAATTGTTCAAAGGGTACCGAGTCCCCTTAAATACATCGAAATATGCATGATTTAGGTTGAAGGCCCAGACCACACGACCAACCCAAGGGTTTATGGTAGCAAAGTGTGTGGCCGGGCATGATTTAGGTTATTTGTCCTTTTTTTTCACCGCATTTGGAAATAGAAGATTAGGGCAATTTTATAGTTTGGCAGAAATATGGGCGTATATCTTTGCGGTCTTATAATTTTTTTTATAATTACTTTATTTTCTGATTTTTCGTGAATTTTTAAACAAAAGTATAAAACTTTTGATTTTTCGAATCCCCTGAGAAAGATCTCCAGTCTTATTTTTCGCCGGTTACTATACATTGGGTGTTGCAACTGATGTAACAACCCGCCCATTACTATGGAAAGCAGTGACGCATTTGCCGTAAAAGCGTTGTGTTTTCGTGTATTCCGGGCAGATAACAAAGATAACATGGCAGTTTTAAAAAGCGGGTGACTTTTAAAAACTTCAATGAATTCATTCAACTACACAATTCCTGCTTTCAATCATGGACAACGACGGGTGCATTTTCAGGAAATGAATAAATTATATTTCCCACTCTTAAAACTACGCATCAAATTTTAAATGACATTCACTTCAACCCGATTTATTTTAATCTGTTTCTTCTCATTTACTTGAATTACTGTGAATTATTTCCAATCATCAGAAATATATGTTTATGATCATACATTGTTATTTTCCAATTTTATTCATCAAAATAATGGATTTACGTTTTAGCTGGAATCTTCAAATCCTTCAACATAATTTTACGTTGATATATTGCATCTCATCAAAATTGGCAGATTAAGTTGTTTATTTATTCGTGATTTCGTAAAATGGAAAATTCACCCACTTTCACTATCCTCCCCCCCCCCCCCCCCCCACTCTCTCTCTCTCTCTCTAATAATTTTGTTGTAATCGCAAAGTAACTGTTTGCAGGTCCGCTTAAGTGATATCCAGCGTTAATCCTACTTCGAAATTTTAAACAATGTCTTAAAGATATTTATGTGTTTATCAGATGAAAAAAAAAATTTGAATAAGTGTATCACTGTTAAGGGAACAAAAAAATTCAATATAGCTAAAATTACAAAAAAATATTTTTGCTTCACAAATGTTTGATGCCAGATTTTTGTGCAAAGATTGTGGATCGGATGATTTTTGCAGCCGTTACTGAGTTTTGAACAAAAGAGCAGCAGTATTCTGATTTCAGGTATGGAAAATTTAAAACTCATTTTTCAGTGGTAAAAAATAGAAGTTTTTAAACTATTCAAAACTGTTTTTGTGTTTTATTAGAAACTTTTATTTAACTTCACTTGGAGTATATATATTTGTGGGGGGTTTCAAATCTTTAAGGGCTTAACAAACCAAGATCCGCTAATTGTAGCGTAATAAAATTTAGTTTGTTTTTGTTGTGGTACATTTAAATTTAGAATTTCACTCTTATAGGATCATCCCGTCCTAAAACCGCCATAGAACTTGCCTTTCAGTTGGCCCTGCAAGCCTATTTGGCTGCTTACAACATTGGTGATATGAATAATCATTTCTGCAAAATAGTTAAAAAAAAGTATTATATATATACTATATATCTATATGTATATATAAAAGGGTGCATTTAAAAAAAACAACTTTTTCTTTTACCTGTTTTTCCTCTTTTTATTTACTTATTTATCTGTTTATTTCTTGATAATTTAAATTTTTTAAATCCTTTGTTCATTTTTGATAATTTGAGTTTTTTTAAATAATTTAATTTTCTATAATTTAAATTTTGAAAGTTCTTTTTACTTTTCAATAACTTAAATTTCAAGAAGTTTTCGTTTACTTTTTAATATTTAAATATGAAAATCCTCTATATGATTTCAAAAATTTTAATTAAGAATCTTTTGTTTACATTAGAAACCTTAATATGAAGAAAGTAGAGTTTTTGACCCCTGGAACTTCACGTAGCATATATGACATCTCATAATGAAAGTATCACATGCATCACAATTGGCTGGTTATCTTTTCATTTGGCTACAAATATTTGGGAATCAGTAAACTGCACAAGTTCCACATTTTTAGGTTGGTATGAATAACATCTATGCTTGGAGTGTTTCTGGCTGAAATCGGAGCATTACAATAAATGTACTTACTTAGGATGCACACACTTAAGAAGCTTATATTTCCGAACATAATAGATAGAAATGTAAACAATTTTACTTTTTTTTTGTCGGAAATGAGGTACAGATTACGAATTTATAAAAAATAATATCAATATTTTAATATTTGGAATTTTTTTTTTAAATTAAAAACCAAAATGTTTTTCTTCTAGGTTGACTTTGCTTAATTTCATTCAAATTTTCTTTGAAACTATATTGGATAGATATAAATAGTAAACGACGAAAATTTTTAATAGAAAATCCGAATTCTAGATCCATGGTTTTTTTTTTCAAAGCTCTTATAATTTTTGGGAAATCATCTTGTCAATTTGAAGAAGATTGAAACTTATACATACTATAATGTATCGGGACAGGATCGAAAATTCGAATTCGAGTTTTCGACAAAAGAGCACGTTTCAAGCATCTCTGAACTCGAATCGATCGTTTTTGAGGTGATGTCTGCGTGTGGTGTGTGTGTGGTGTGTATGTGGTATGTGTGTGTGGTGTGTGTGGTGTGTGGTGCGTGTGTGCCACTCATTCCGTTCAATGCCGCTCATTCAAAACTCAAATTCACTCGATTCCGCTCATTCAAAACTCAAATTCACTCAATTCTGCTCATTCAAAACATGTTTTTGTCAGTTTTTTACAAGTAAAAAACATGTTTTTGTGAAAAAACGCTAAAAATTAGCATAAGTGTGAAAATGCATGTTAATTCCCATAGAGAAATTAGCACATGTGTGGGTTTTGAAGAGTAAAAAACTTACATTTGCGAAATTTTGTTACTAAAAATCACATTTTTGTGAAAAAACGTTAAAAATTTGCACAAGTGCGAAAACACGTGTTAATTCCCATAGAGAAATTAACACATGTGTGGTTTTTGAAAAGTAAAAAAACTTGCATTTGTGAAAAACAAAAAAAATAAATAAATAAAAAATAACAACGGCAATACTTTATACGTAATAAACTCCACTCTCTTCTGTGACGTCATCTTATGGAACCGTAACTGTGGCGTCTCACACCGAATTCTGAGATTCCCCATGTTTAAAGTATAGGACTTTACCACCACCACCGTTGACGCACTCATTTTCCGGCCTCGGAGGGTTCCTCATGTTAAAGTATAGGAGTTCACCTCATACCTCATTCGTGCCTCGGTGCCTCTGCTGTTGCAGAACTCTCATAATTCTACTACTTATTGCGAATTAAATACTAAAATTGTCTGCTAGCTATTCCTCTATACTAGCTTATATAAAAGAACCTTGGGATGACAGCCATCGCCCTCTGCTTTCCTAGATCACTTGATTAAGAAGGTAAGTCATCGGTACCAGGCCTGTATCAAGATCCGATGAGGCCATATTCCATATTAAGCACCATATTTGGTTCCACTGTGCCCCATTCAGAATGTTTAAAGGCACTGTGGACGTTGAATTGTTTTTTATTTATTTATTGACTTAGAAACGTGAAAATTTGTATAAATATTCCTCTCAACATTACTATATATAATACCATTAAATTTTTTTTCAATTTTGTTATAACTTTTTATTTTTTTTAAATTTAACTTTTTTAAACAAAAATTTGAAAATTCTCCTTGCGTGCCATTTGTTCACATTTTTGATTCATTTTACATTATGATCACTTAAAAACATATTATGAACAAATTTGGGTACTTATTTTTAAATCCCTTAGAAAGTTAATTTTTAAAAAATATTTTTCTGCATTAAGACTTAATTTTCATCATTTAATTAGGTTCTTATTCCCTTTTAATTACCTTAATAAAGTCCAATTATAAAATGCATACCCAGTTTCATTAAAAAGTACGAGAGGTGTCTTCTTGCCAAATTTCATGCATCTCAGACAAAAATTAAGACGCATGGAGCATTTTAAAAATGTAAAATTTTTGAAAATTCCGTTTCGAAAAAAATGCATTCAACCTTTTGCTTACGGGTGGGACAGCGTCCATCCCAAACGAAGAACCTCTCCAAAAGACAGGTATTTGACATACCCTATCCCAAACAGTTCGACCCTCTTTGCAGGCATTGGCGTCCATGGAAATCGCCGACAGAACCTGCTGCAGCAGGTTCCACAGCGATTTCCATTACACCTGCTGCAGGAGGTGCAATGTTTCTATCAGCGATTTCCATGGACGCCAATGCCTGCAAAGGGGGTCGAACTGTTTGGGAAAGGGAAGGTCAAATAGTCTTTTTGGGAGGTTCTTCTTTTGGGATAGACGCTGTCCCACCCGTAAGTAAATGTTAAATGTGTAAAATAATGTTATATATTAAAACTTTTTTTAGTCGATTTTTGCTCATTTCAACGTCCACCGTCCCTTTAACCTCTCTATGCATCATTATGTTATAGGAATTTAAGTGTAAATGAAACTCCTACATACATAGGTTTTGTCTCATTAAAGTTTTTATAAGTAGATAACTCATCAGATTATTTTTCTGTGGAATTTAGAGTCGATCGATGCAGAATTTCATGAATCATGCCCGATTTATACTATTCCTTACTAAAAATTTTAGAGGGCAATGTGTATATCCTTTTTAATAATTGTAAAGAAGGTTTTGCACTTTACTTTTGTATAGGAGCCCAGGCAAGATTTACGTCGGCTCTACATTCGGTAAGAAATTTAACAAATTGAAAATATCTGACGATTATGTTCAGTTATAAAAAATAAACCTTATTGAAAAAATATCGACACGACCTAATTGTGACTAGTCGGGACATGTATAAATTGCATATATGAATGTGCCCACAATTGTCCTTCGGCATTTTTAGTTGTCCCCTCCCACGTTTTCATGGGGCATTAAAATAGTATTTATTTGCAATAAATATGAAGTGATTTTTAAGAAAATTGTCTTATTCCAAATCACGGTTTTCACACATGTTAAAACAACTAAGAAACAAGAAAGATCAATCACGCATAAAGCATTGATTATGAAACACATTCCAACTGCAACGCAATTTTATTTAAACATCTCTAAAATGCGATACATTCAGCTGTAATATTTTTTAAATTATCACAATACTACATTAATTTATTATATTTAAAAACTTTATCGAAAAAAAATTAACTTTATTCAAATGACGTCATTGAAATGTAAATCACCTGGCTCTCTATGTAAAAGCTGTAAATATTTCATTCATACACTTTTATTCCATTCCTTTCATTTATCACAATACTACAATAATTTATTTTACTTAAAAACTTAAAACCATGGAGGTAATTTAACTATATGCTTAAAACTTCATCGAAAAAATCGTCTACTTCTCTATGTAAAATCAATGAATGTTTCATTCATATCAGCTATATTACACACTGCAGACCTAAGTAATTTTGCGTTAAAGAAATTCAGCAATTCTTATACAACTCATTCTACATCTTTATTTGTTTACATTCTCCATAAGTGAAAATTAGCCTTCGTTGCAGAAATAATCAAAGTTTGATGATCATTTAAACTTAAATATATTATAATTACGTTGTTTCAGAATGTAAATGTACAGAATTTAAGAAAAAATAAAGCGGCTTTAGGACGGATACAACAATAAATATCAATTCAAAAAACTTTAAAAATCACGATTTGGACTCAAGATGGATGTCATATTTTATTTTGAAGTGGGCCACGTCATCTCTTCATATAATATGGGTGTAATTATTATTTTAATTTATATTTAAAAAACTACCGAATATATTTTGCTGAAATTTTTTCACACTTTCTATGGGATAATTTGAATATTTCCAAAAACTTTCGAAGTAATTTGTGAATTTTAAATTCACTTAAAAAATGTTCGAATAATTAGGTCCCATAGGGTTCAATGTATTTCATATCTTCAACCCGGGATCAGTACAAAACTAATTGGGTGATATTATTCATTTCTATTCCCATAGGTCCCACAGACCGCCTGAACAACATACTAAAATTTCATTTTGATAAAGTCATTTTTACGACAGTTATCGTGTGAACGGACAGACAGAATGAACAAAGTCATAAACACTTTTCAACTATGTTGTAAAGTGTTCAACATACGAAAATCCAAATAACTTTTTAGTGTAGATTTCACAATAATAGCAATTCTAGTGTTTTTTAGTCTGAATTTCAATTTATTTTATTTAAAACCTGCCAGGCCATAGATATAATGTTTATTGCACCTTAGTTAAGCCCGAAGCGGATAACTTCACTCTATCGTCCCATAGAGTATGGGATTATGAAAAATTGAAAGTGAAATAGTTTTGGGTAAAGTTAATATCTGTCGATAAAAGTTCAGAAGTATATATTATATAAAAGAATTCTTCTTCTTAATTGAATTACCTTGAATCACCTGTGGGTAAACTAAATCCAGAAAATTTCAACGGATAAAACCGCAACTAATTAAGTAGACTTTCCAGGCAATAGTAATTGGCTATGATGAAACGCGTTGTCTTGGTGTTGTGCGGCATGAAAGTCCAATGTTTAGTTAAATGTTTAGTTTAGAATAGTGAAACGTAAATAATAATATTATGTATTTCATTATTATCCCTAAAATATCTTGAATATCTGCCCATTTATTAAAAAAACACCTTTTCTTATTTTTAACTGTCTGATAAAATTACCCCTTCATGGAAAATCATTTGAGGTGTGAAAGATACACCTCTCCCCATCGTGTGCGTTTATGCTATAATATGAGAGAAATAGCACCGCAATATACCTCATGTTAAAGTATGGTACCGCATCCGTACTCCGGTACATCTGCTGTTCCAGGAACAGGCTTCCTGAAGATTCCAATTTTTTGATAATTTTTTCAAAATTTCATTCGAAAATTTGAGGGCCGAACATTCAATTGAGTTTAAAATCAATGAGCGCCCATTATTCTCCGATTGCAATTTTTGTACCGAATTTCATCCGAATCGCTCCATTCGTTCGTGAGATATCGTCTTCACACACACATCACCTTAAAAACGATCGATTCGAGATCAGACATGCTTGAAACGCGCCTTTTCGTTGAATACAGTAATTCGAATTTTTAGTCTTGGCAGAATATTTTCCCTGTACATTCATTATACTATATGTTGTGATAAACATGCTGCATGGATCAATTTGAATAGAGTAATTAGAAAATTAATAGTAATTGCTTTAAGAGCTTAATGAAAATATTTTAAATTAATTACTCCATTCAAATCAAGATCCCTGCAACAAATTTTCACGGGTCGGATTCTCATGTCAAAACAATTAAATCTTAATGGCCAAATAAACAATTAATTAAAATGATAAATTTCGTATAGTGGAATTACCCAAGTATTGACATGAGAACCTTAAAATAAAATAAATAATGTAAAATGAATTAGTATCATTCATAATAAGTACAATCATTGTTTAAAATATAAAAGAATTATTTATTATTTATAAATGTTCATCAGGAATTCTAAGGCAGATACTTATGGTAGAAATTATTTAAAACAAAGAATTTAGATGTAAACATGCTAAATAGCTTCATCAAAATGTAACATATTGACAGATAATGCTCTTAATAATATTATAACATTAAAATATAAATAAAGAATTACTCACTGTTTGCACAACATAAAAAAAAAATATAGGAACTGATATAAAATATCATCCTTGAAGTAGCTTATAATGGTATTAACCATTTTACTTAATCACTTCAGCCTGACCTTATGTGACAGACATTATCACTCTATCTTATTCACCTTAACTTAATGACACACTCGTTGAAACAAAATCTTTAACACAAAATGACATCTTGGATCTTGGCGATACTTATGCGCTATCTATTCCTTATATGCATAGACATAAAGTTGGATTCACATATTCTAGTCGATAAAAAAATATTTTCAGAACTGAGCTACACATTTTAACATTTTAGCATTTTTCTTTGTAAAAAAACCACCAACACACTATGACACTTCTCTAAACACACTGACACTGACATCTAAAAATTACACCTCTCCTCTTCCCAGGGAAGGGGGAGAAAAAAAAAAAAGCTGCTTCCCAGCTCACATTCACATGTTGCTAGGACCCAGTAACAGAAGAACAAAATAATTAAAGAAATGGCTTCTGGGTAAGAAAGAGACGTACCAATCAACCATTGGTTACTGACCAGTGATGTCACTTTGATCCACGAATTGTAGAAAGGGGAGGAAAAAGTTGTTTCTTCGCATGCTCAATGAATTCCCAGAAAAACCTCTGCTCACAGGGAACTTAGAATTGATGATCTTGCACATCTGTCAAGAATGGTAATTGAATGCACTTGCAATCCATTCGTGCCTAATCGTGGTGTTAATGGCTGCAAATAAATGCCAGATTGTAAACAACATGAGAGGTCTCGTTTAGCTTTCAAAATTCTGTTTTTCCACACTTTAAAATGTCACTTAAGGTTTTGAGTGATCTTGCTAAATGCTTTTTAATGGCTTTAGTGCCTTCTACTTCGAAGCCACTGTGGGAAAAACATTCACTACCTCGGACCACCATGAATTTAAGAAAATGTTCTCAATGCAAAGAGTAGTTTTCTGTAGTAAAGTTATAAAGTGTTATGATGAGTTTAAAGTTTTTAAACACATCACAACACTATACACTGTATGTAAGGTAAGTAAAAATAATTTAAATTTTCTTAAATAACTTTATCGGTGCACAACTAAACATTCTTGGTATATTTTAATTTACAGTTATAGCAAACAATTTTTTTATTGCATTTTAGAATTCAATTACTAATACAGTTTTATTTCACATTTGTAACCAAAGTATTCGAATTACGATTTAAATACTAAAATTGTCTGCTGGCTATTCCTCTATACTTTCTTATATAAAAGAACCTTGTCATGACAGCCGTCGCCCTCTGTTTCCCTGGATCATTTGATTGAGAAGGTACCAAGACTGTATCAGGATCCGATGAGATTATATTCCATATTAAGCACCATATTTGGCAAGATTAATATATATAAGATATTCTATGAACCTTGCATATTTGGTTCCTCTATGCCCCTTTCAGAATGTTTAACCTCTCTATGCTATAGGATTTCTGCTATAGGAATTTAAGTGTAAATAAAACTCCCACATAAACACGCTTTGTCTCGCTAAAGTTTGTATAACTAGATAACTCATCAGAGAATTTTTCTTTGAAATTTGGAGTTGATCGGTCAGGAATGTCATGAATCATGCCCGATTTACTATTCCTTACTGAACTTTTTGGAAAGCAAAGTGTATACCCATAATTTTAAAGAATGTTTTGCACATTACTTTTGTATAGGAGCCCAGGCAAGTTTTACGTGGACTCTACTTCCGGTAAGAAATGTAACAAATTTAAAAAGTCTGACAATTATGTTCAATTAATAGAAAAGAAACTCTATAGAAAGAATATCAACAAGATTTAATTGTGATTAGCCTGGACATGTATACAGGATATCCAAAAAGTTTGAAACGCGCTTTAATTCTTTACCTTTTGGAGATAAGTGCGCTATGTAAATTGCAAAAAAGTTGAAAGTAAGTTGGAAATAAGACTACGTTAATAAAATAGTCCTTCCATTCATTTTCAAAAAGTTACACTTTTTAAATTTTTATACGGCCCTCTTAGACAAATTGGGTCAATCCGAAAATTTTTATTTTCAATGTAACAACATCATTAAAATAAATTGCATATCTGTATCTTTAAAATTGAGCGAGTTATATTTCATTGAAATTAAACATTGTGAATAGGGACCCTATATCAAATTAGAAATGCAAATGTGTGACATATCACAAAAAAGATGAAACTGGATGATGATATAGGATACCCAACCGTGTAGTGAGTACCACTGCTTTATAGGAACTCTGTTTATGTAATGCTTTATTTAGATGCATTTGTGATAAAAAAATGTTGACACATATTAACGTATTTTTAATCTAAACAGTTTCCATCTTCAATTTGTTTATGATCCCTATTTTCACTGATAAAACAACCTTTCACATGGTACGGAAAAGTGGTATAAGACAGTTGTTTTCCTTTATCAGAATTTAGTTGATTTTAAAAATACAGATATGCGGGTTTTTTAATGATTTTGTTGCATTAAAAATAAAAATTTTCTGATTGACTCAATTTGTCTAAGGGGGTCGTATGAAAATTTAAAAAGTGTAACTTTTTGAAAATGAATGGGAGGACTTTTTCTTAAAGTAGTTTTATTTCCTACCTTACTTTCAATATTTTTGCAATTTACATTGCCCACTTATCTCCAACAGGTAAAGAATTAAAGCGCGTTTCAATCTTTTTGGGACACCCTGTATATTGTTTACAGTAGACCCCCCCCCTATAACGCGGGTTCATATAAGACGAATTCGTATAACACAACGGAAAAATTATGATCGTGTTCGTATAACACGCTAAAAAAGGCTCGTATAACACGGTAAAAGAATGAGACAGATGTTTCGATTTTATTACGTTTTAGCTCCAATAATTAATATAACTTTTGGCTGGTAACAAAACGTCATTGTGCTTCTCAAATTTCGGTGAAACCCCATTTTCAGAGGAAATCGTCTCAGTTTGTTTCTAGTTGTGATGCACATTAAGCGTGTCTGAAAAAACTCTTATATCGTATGATTTATTTTATTCAACTTAAATTTGAGGAAATAAAATTTTAGGAAAATAAATCTTTGCGAAATTAAACCCGATTTCATCTAGAGGAAGTAAATATCTGTTATCACTGGTACATATATACTATCAATTAAGCTGTGTTTAAAGTCAAGTATGTTAAATAAATTTAAAAAGATATTATAATACGTACATAAATCAGGTAAGTCTAATAATTTTGTAATTTTTACGTTATCTAAAATTTTGTCTCTAGTCATCATGACCCCTGCCATGGAGAAGAATTCTAAGAAGAGCAGAAAATGTATATCCCTTGAAGAAAAAATTAAGATTTTGGATAAGTTAAAATCTGGTGAGAAAATAATAGTCGCTAAAGATTTAAAATTAAACGAGGCAGCAAATCGAACAATAAAAAGTATTGAAAACAAAATAAGAGCTAGAATTTCCTCTGGATCTTTAGTAAGTTTGAATAAAACTGCTCGTATAAAAGACACTTAATACCGAAAATGGAAAAGTGTTTGATGCTATGGATTGAAGATTGCTCTTCAAGGAATTTTCCTTTGAATAATACAGTAGATTCCCGCTATAACACGGTAGATACGTTCCGTGTTAGTAGTAACCAACACTTAAATGAACAAGAACTTATGAAACTGGCAGAGTCGTCATAATCAAGTAGTAGTTAAGAAAACTCATTACGAATTTTCTGTGAGCCAGACCAACACTTTACTTTAGAAATCGTAAATGAAGGATTAGAATAGGCAAAAAATCTAGAAGAACATTTTACGAATAATGATCTATCAACAAAGCGCTTTGAGGAATTTAAGGAAAAATTAAAAGATTGTTTAGCTTCATATTTTGAAGTAAAAGAAGATTTAGAAAGTAATAATAATAAATTGTTGAAAGCACAAGATACCCTTTTAAACAACGAAAATAACAGAGAAGAAACAAGTGAATCTTCAAGCTATGAAATAGCACAACCAACATTTAAAAGAGGATGTCGTTGGAACCTTAATTATGCATAATTGCGGATAGCTCCGACAGTGAATAAATGTCAAAAAGAAGTGTAACTGCTTCTTTTATTTAACGCAAAATGAATAACAAAACATTTTTAATTTCAATATTTGTTTGTTTTGAAGAGAAATAAAAAATATTTTAACTCTTACATATTAAATATTTATTTTACATCTTTGTTAAGTATCTGTATAGGTGTATGTTTATGCATAAGTAAACTGTATGTGAGCCGCTCATTTGCCAAAACGATTAAGTCCATAAAAGAAAAGGTAGAAAATACATATTGATATATTTTTATACATTTCTTGTGAAAAAAAAACATTTATTATTCAACGGCCATAAAAATTTTTGTCATGTAGTGTCTTAAGCCTGATTATTAAAGAAAACTATTTTAAATATAACAAGTAAGTTAATCGCTCTGGACTGTGAACGGCTCGTGCATTTCTATAATCTAAGTGACTCGTAAAACACGGATTTATATAACAGGAACATTTCTACCGTGTTATAGGGGTCTACTGTATATGAATGTACCCACAATTGTCCTCTGGAATTTATAGTTGTTCACTCATACGTTTTCATGGGGCATTGAAATTGTACTTTTTTGCAATAAATATGAAGGAAAGGATTTTGAAGCAGATGGTCTCAATCCAAATCACGGTTTCAACGGCTAAACGACTAAGAAAAAATACGAAAATTTAAATAACATTTAAGTATGGATTTCATAAAAATACTAATTGTCTGATTTTCATTTTATTTTATTTATAACCTGACAGGCCATAGGTATCATTTTTATGGCACCTTAGTTAAGCCGAAGAGGAAAACGTCATTTTATCTTCCCATAGAGTATAAGGTTATGAAAAATTGAAAGAGAAATATTTTTCGTGCAAAATTAATATCTACCAATAAAACTTCAGAAGTATATATTATATTAAAATTAATTATAGTAATTGCAGCACTGAAAATCGTCCCTATCGATGTCCAGAAAGTTGCAGCGGATAAGGCCGCAACTAATTAAATTAGGTAGAATGCAGACTATAGTAATTTGGCTATGACGAAACGCGTTGCCTAAGTGTTGTGCCGCATAAATTCCAATGTGCAGAGTTGCTTAAAATTTCATCGATGTTACTTTAGAATAATTGGCTGCTTCGCTATTTTGTAATGACCTTTAAATAGTATATATCCCGCACATATTATACGTCCATAAAGTCCAATGTGTAGAGTTTCTTAAAATTTCATCAATGTTACTTTAGAGTAATTGGCTGCTTCGCTATTTTGTAATGACCTTTAAATAGTATATATCCCGCATATATTATAGGTCCATAAAGTCCAATGTGTAGAGTTGCTTAAAATTTCATCAATGTTACTTTAGACTAATTGGCTGCTTCGCTATTTTGTAATGACCTTTAAATAGAATATATCCCGCATATGTTATACGTCTGTACCTCTGCAGGGTTATACAGTTGCGTTGCGGGTCGCATCCAGTAGGTGAAATAATTTTGTAAGTCGTGAACCCAACCCGCTTTTAAATAAAACATTTTAAACAAATTTAATTATATGAAATTACTAAACATATTTATTTGGCTTATGAACATATTTCACAACAGTTAATTTTTTTTTCATAAATTTACTTGAGAAAAATGAAACGGTTGATACTATCGTTCTAAAATTTGCTTTAATCGTTTTCTAATGAAAAATTACTTAAAAATGATTATTTGCGTAACATTACTGAAGGTTCTGATTTTTTGATAATTTTTTTCCAAATTTTATTAGTAACTTTAGGGGTCGAACATTCAATTATGTGTCAATAAGCGTTCATTAATTATCGTCTGTAATTTTTGTGTCGAATTTCGTCCGAAGCACTTCATTCGTTTGTGAGATATAGTCTTCACATACACACAGACATACATCACTCAAAACAATCGATTCGAGTTCAGGCATTCTTGAATCCTTCCGTTAAAAACTCAAATTTTCAGCCTCATCACAATATATTTTCCATAAATTCATTATATACACTGTATATAAGGAAAATAAAAATATCCTAAATTTTCTTAACTAACTTTATCGGTGTACAACTAAACATTCTTGGAATATTTTAATTTATAGTTATAGCCAAATATTTTTTATTATATTTTAGGATTCAATATTTGATGCAGTTTTTTTCCCTTTTATAACCATAATAATTAAATTACAATATATGTACTAAAATTGTCTACTGGCTATTCCTCTATGTTTGTGGCAAACGCAACTTGAATACATTGTGGAAACTACGGGAGGCTTTCTCAGTCTATCCGCGAAATACCGTGCTCATGTCTACTAGATTAAACTACCTATCGCGAAATTGGGGAAGAGATTTTAAGAACCGTTACTAAATAAAATGCAAACAAGAGATATGATGAACATTATAGAACAGGTTTCATGGTCAGATTTTTTTTTTCTTTTTGAGTCTTGATTCTAATGTTACTACTTGAGCTAAAGAAAATCGTTTACCAGACAAGTATTTTCGGGAAATATATCAAAATAAGCAACTGGCGTTATAGAATATTGTTTTTTGCGGAAAATTAGCAAAATATAATTCTAAAATATTATTGTTTTCAAAATCGTCTGCAATATATTTAATATTACAAAGAATTGCGGAATTAATCCTGTATAAACGAATTTCAAAATATGGGATATGGTTACCATAAAAGTAGATTCGCCAAATAATGCCATTCAAATTTGATTGGTTATATTGATTTTGAAAAGTATAAAGATATGTTTTATTAAAATATAGTTAGAATTTGAAAGGCAATTTTCGAAAATGTATGATTTAAACTAAAACCATCGGATTCATGCAAAATATTTAAAATGTTAACTATATAAGTAACTATTTTGTTTAACTATATAGGTAACTCTTTTATTTATATAACTGTATAAACTAATTATAATGTTAAACACAATGGACTATACAGGGTGTACCAAAAAGTTTGAAACGAGCTTTAATTTTTTACCTGTTGGAGATAAGTGGGCAATGTAAATTGTAAAAATTTGAAAAGTAAGGTAGGAAATAAGACCACGTTAATGAAATATTCCTCTCATTAATTTTCAAAAAGTAAACCTTTTAAAATTTTTATATGATCCCCTTAAACAAATTTGGTCAATCAGAATTTTTTTATTTTTACTGCAACAAGATCATTAAAAGAAACAGCATATCTGTAACTTTAAAATCAACTGAATCATGATAAAGGAAAAAATCTGACTTATGCCACTTTTCCGTACCATGCGAATTCCGTATCTGTTTCATCAGTGAAAATAGGGATCATAAGCAAATTGACGATGGAAATTGTTTAGATCAAAAATAGGTTAATATGTGTCAAATTTTTTTATCACAAATGCATCTAAATAAAGCATTACACAGACAGAGATCAATTCGTGATTGCATCGTGACCCTACGCGGAATTAGCAAAAATGTCTCCTATGTATTAACATCCAGTTTTGTATTTTTTGTGATATGTCACAAATTTACATTTCTAATTTGATATGGGGTCCCCATTCACAATGTTCAATATTCAACTAAAGATAACTCGCTCAATTTTAAAGATACAGATGTGAGGTTTTTTTTTAATGATCTTGTTGCATTAAAAATAAACATTTTCTGATGGTCTAAATTTATCTAAGGGGGTCGTATTAAAATTTAAAAACTGTTAATTTTTGAAAATGAATGGGAAGACTATTTCAAAAGCGTAGTCTTATTTCTACCTTACTTTCAACATTTTTGCAATTTACATTGCCCACTTATCTCCAACAAGTAAAGAATTAAAGCGCGTTTCAATCTTTTTGGGACACCCTGCATATTGTGTACAGTAGACCCCCCCCCCCCCCTATAACACGGGTTCATATAAGACGAATTCGTATAACACAACGGAAAAATTATGATCGTGTTCGTATAACACGCTAAAAAAGGCTCGTATAACACGGTAAAAGAATGAGACAGATGTTTCGATTTTATTACGTTTTAGCTCCAATAATTAATATAACTTTTGGCTGGTAACAAAACGTCATTGTGCTTCTCAAATTTTGGAGAAACCCTATTTTCAGAGGAAATCGTCTCAGTTTGTTTCTAGTTGTGATGCACATTAAGCGTGTCTGAAAAAACTTTTATATCGTAAGATTTATTTTATTCAACTTAAATTTGAGGAAAAAAAAGTTTAGGAAAATAAATCTTTGCGAAATTAAACCCGATTTCATCTAGAGGAAGTACATATCTGTTATCACTGGTACATATATACTATCAATTAAGCTGTGTTTAAAGTCAAGTATGTTAAATAAATTTAAAAAGATATTATAATACGTACATAAATCAGGTAAGTCTAATAATTTTATAATTTTTACGTTATCTAAAATTTTGTCTCTAGTCATCATGACCCCTGCCATGGAGAAGAATTCCAAGAAGAGCAGAAAATGTATATCCCTTGAAGAAAAAAATTAAGATTTTGGATAGGTTAAAATCTGGTGAGAAAATAATAGTCTCTAAAGATTTAAAATTAAACGAGACAACAAATCGAACAATAAAAAGAATTGAAAACAAAATAAGAGCTAGAATTTCCTCTGGATTATTAGTAAGTTTGAATAAAACTGTTCCTATAAAAGACACTTAATACCTAAAATGGAAAAGTGTTTGATGCTATGGATTGAAGATTGCGCTTCAAGGAATTTTCCTTTGAATAATACTATATATTCCCCCTATAACACGGTAGATACGTTCCGTGTTAGTAGTAACCAACACTTAAATGAACAAGAACTTATGCAACTGGCAGAGTCGTCAGAATCAAGTAGTAGTTAAGAAAACTCATTACGAATTTTCTGTGAGCCAGAGCAACACTCTACTTTAGAAATCGTAAATGAAGGATTAGAATAGGCAAAAAATCTAGAAGAACATTTTACGAATAATGATCTATCAACAAAGCGCTTTGAGGAATTTAAGGAAAAATTGAAAGATTGTTTAGCTTCATATTTTGAAGTAAAAGAAGATTTAGAAATTAATAATAATAAATTGTTGAAAGCACAAGAAGATACCCTTTTAAACAACGAAAATAACAGAGAAGAAACAAGTGAATCTTCAAGGTATGAAATAGCACAACCAACATTTAAAAGAGGATGTCGTTGGAACCTTAATTATGCATAATTACGGATAGCTCCGACAGTGAATAAATGTCAAAAAGAAGTGTAACTGCTTCTTTTATTTAACGCAAAATGAATAACAAAACATTTTTAATTTCAATATTTGTTTGTTTTGAAGAGAAATAAAAAATATTTTAACTCTTACATATTAAATATTTATTTTTACATCTTTGTTAAGTATCTGTATAAGTGTATGTTTATGCATAAGTAAACTGTATGTGAGCCGCTCATTTGCCAAAACGATTAAGTCCATAAAAGAAAAGGTAGAAAATACATATTGATATATTTTTATACATTTCTTGTGAAAAAAAAAACATTTATTATTCAACGGCCATAAAAATTTTTGCCATGTGGTGTCTTAAGCCTGATTATTAAAGAAAGCTATTTTAAATATAACAAGTAAGTTAATCGCCCTGGACTGTGAACGGCTCGTGTATTTATATAATCTGAGTGACTCGTACAACACGGATTCATATAACAGGAACGTTTCTACCGTGTTATAAGGGTCTACTGTATATGAATGTACCCACAATTGTCCTCTGGAATTTATAGTTGTTCACTCATACGTTTTCATGGGGTATTGAAATTGTACTTTTTTGCAATAAATATGAAGGAAAGGATTTTGAAACAGATGGTCTCAATCCAAATCACGGTTTCAACGACTAAACGACTATGAAAAAATACGAAAATTTAAATAACATTTAAGTATGGATTTCATAATAATACTAATTGTCTGATTTTCATTTTATTTTATTTATAACCTGACAGGCCATAGGTATCATTTTTACGGCACCTTAGTTAAGCCGAAGAGGAAAACGTCATTTTATCTTCCCATAGAGTATGAGGTTATGAAAAATTGAAAGTGAAATATTTTTCGTGCAAAATTAATATCTACCGATAAAACTTCAGAAGTATATATTATATTAAAAATTATTTTAGTAATTACAGCAGTGGTAAATGTTTCTAGAGATATCCAGAAAGTTGCTAGCGGATAAGGCCGCAACTAATTAAATTACGTAGAATGCAGACTATAGTAATTTGGCTATGACGCAACGCGTTGCCTTAGTGTTGTGCCGCATAAAGTCCAATGTGTAGAGTTGCTTAAAATTTCATCAATGTTACTTTAGAGTAATTGACTGCTTCGCTATTTTGTAATGACCTTTAAATAGTATATATCCCGCATATATTATACGTCCATAAAGTCCAATGTGTAGAGTTGCTGAAAATTTCACCAATGTTACTTTAGAGTAATTGGCTGCTTCGCTATTTTGTAATGACCTTTAAATAGTATATATCCCGCATATATTATACGTCCATAAAGTCCGATGTGTAGAGTTGCTTAAAATTTCATCAATGTTACTTTAGAGTAATTGGCTGCTTCGCTATTTTGTAATGACCTTTAAATAGTATATATCCCGCATATATTATACGTCCATAAAGTCCAATGTGTAGAGTTGCTAAAAATTTCATCAAAGTTACTTAGAGTAATTGGCTGCTTCACTATTTTGTAATGACCTTTAAATATATATCCCGCATATATTATAGGTCCATAAAGTCCAATGTGTAGAGTTGCTTAAAATTTTATCAATGTTACTTTAGAGTAATTGGCTGCTTCGCTATTTTGTAATGACCTTTAAATAGAATATATCCCGCATATGTTATACGTCTGTACCTCTGCAGGGTTATACAGTTGCGTTGCGGGTCGCATCCAGTAGGTGAAATAATTTTGTAAGTCGTGAACCCAACCCGCTTTTAAATAAAACATTTTAAACAAATTTAATTATATGAAATTACTAAACATATTTATTTGGCTTATGAACATATTTCACAATAGTTAATTTTTTTTCATAAATTTACTTGAGAAAAATGAAACGGTTGATACTATCGTTCTAAAATTTGCTTTACTCGTTTTCTTAAGAAAAATTACATAAAAATGATTATTTGCGTAACATTACTGAAGGTTCTGATTTTTTGATAATTTTTTTCTAAATTTTATTCGTAACTTTAGGGGTCGAACATTCAATTACATATCAATAAGTGTTCATTAATTATCGGCTGTAATTTTTGTGCCGAATTTCGTCCAAAGCACTTCATTCGTTTGTGAGATATAGTCTTCACATACACACAGACATACATCACTCAAAACAATCGATTCGAGTTCAGGCATTCTTGAAATGAATCCTTCCGTTTAAAACTCGAATTTTCAGCCTCATTACAATATATTTTCCATAAATTCATTATATACACTGTATATAAGGAAAATAAAAATATCCTAAATTTTCTTAACTTACTTTATCGGTGTACAACTAAACATTCTTGGAATATTTTAATTTATAGTTATAGCCAAATATTTTTTTATTATATTTTAGGATTCAATATTTGATGCAGTTTTTTCCCTTTTATAACCATAATAATTAAATTACAATATAGGTACTAAAATTGTCTACTGGCTATTCCTCTATGTTTGTGGCAAACGTAACTTGAATACATTGTGGAATCTACGGGAGGCTTTCTCAGTTCATCCGCGAAAATTTGGCGAAATACCGTGCTCATGTCTACTAGATTAAACTACCTATCGCGAAATTGGGGAAGAGATTTTTAGAACCGCTACTAAATAAAACGCAAACAAGAGATATGATGAGCTTTATAGAACAGGTTTCATGGTCAGATTTTTTTTTTCTTTTTGAGTCTTGATTCTAATGTTACTACTTGAGCTAAAGAAAATCGTTTACCAGACAAGTATTTTCGGGAAATATATCAAAATAAGCAACTGTCGTTATAGAATATTGTTTTTTGCGGAAAATTAGCAAAATATAATTCTAAAATATTATTGTTTTCAAAATCGTCTGCAATATATTTAATATTACAAAGAATTGCGGAATTAATCCTGTATAAACGAATTTCAAAATATGGGATATGGTTACCATAAAAGTAGATTCGCCAAATAATGCCATTCAAATTTGAATGGTTATATTGATTTTGGAAAGTATAAAGATATGTTTTATTAAAATATAGTTAGAATTTGAAAGGCAATTTTCGAAAGTGTATGATTTAAACTAAAACCATCGGATTCATGCAAAATATTTAAAATGTTAACTATATAAGTAACTATTTTGTTTAACTATATAAGTAACTCTTTTATTTATATAACTGTATAAACTAATTATAAAGTTAAACACAATGGACTATTTCAAAAAGTAAAACTTTTAAAATTTTTATACTATCCCCTTAGACAAATTTGGTCAATCAGATTTTTTTTATTTTTACTGCAACAAGATCATTAAAAGAAACAGCATATCTGTAACTTTAAAATCTACTGAATTATGATAAAGGAAAAAATCTGACTTATGCCACTTTTCCGTACCATGCGAATTCCGTATCTGTTTCATCAGTGAAAATAGGGATCATAAGCAAATTGACGATGGAAATTGTTTAGATCAAAATTAGGTTAATATGTGTCAAAATTTTTTATCACAAATGCATCTAAATAAAGCATTACACAGACAGAGATCAATTCGTGATTTCATTGTGAGCCTACGCGGAATTAGCAAAAATGTCTCCTATGTATTAACATCCAGTTTTATATTTTTTGTGATATGTCACAAATTTGCATTTCTAATTTGATATAGGGTCCCCATTCACAATGTTCAATATTCAACTAAAGATAACTCGCTCAATTTTAAAGATACAGATGTGAGGGTTTTTTTTAATGATCTTGTTGCATTAAAAATAAACATTTTCTGATGGACTAAATTTATCTAAGGGGGTCGTATTAAAATTTAAAAACTGTAAATTTTTGGAAATGAATGGGAAGACTATTTCAAAAGCGTAGTCTTATTTCTACCTTACTTTCAACATTTTTGCAATTTACATTGCCCACTTATCTCCAACAGTTATAGAATTAAAGCGCGTTTCAATCTTTTTGGGACACCGTGTTTTCCTCAACGGAAACTTACAGATTTTCCTATAATTTTCTGTTGTCAAATCCAAGTTTGCCGGAAGTATAATCAATCTACTGAAAATGTTTTTATTAATAATTAATTTTAAAATTAAAATGTCTTAGAACTTTGAAAGTATTAATATTTAATAAAGAGAAAAATCATTTGCAAATTTTAGAATGCGGCAGCGTTTCAAGTCAAATAATGAAAATGAAACGGCAATGAAATGTGAATTAAAATCTGCGATTGCTACCAAGCGTATATTTATTTATTTCACGTCACAAGATAGGCTTTTCACCCCTTTGTATTTCGATCGCAATTAAAGCTATAGAAGAAGAATTTTTTCATAGCTGTCATAGGGCAAGGCTACAGACGAAAATTAAGAAGAAAAAAAACATATAGTCAAATCAGTAGAATACAAGAAGAGAAAAATACTGCTGAAAGTAGCTTTTCTCGCTCATTTTGTTGCCGTCGTGTTTTTTTATTGTTGTTGTTGTTGTTGACGGGCCTACAAGCGAAACAAGTTCACAGATTTTCATTGTCTTTTTTTTATTACATGTTAACAGAGCAATAAAATATGCGCCATTTTTACGCTTAAATTTGAAACGGTTTGATATTCAGAACTTTTATTATGTTTTTAGATGTCAAAAAAAAAAAAGAAAAAATCTAATGTAGGCAATTTGTTGCATTAGATGAATTGGTGATTTTCCAAACAGACTGAAATTCATTTTCTCTTTATTCTTCACTAATTCATTCAATTAAGTTTTATTGCACAAAATAATACGCATACTTGTTTGGAATTGCACGCAATTTTAATTACACTGAATTTGCACTTTTAATTCAATTTTCACTCTAATTTGGTAACTGTACGTATTTTCAAAGACGGCGTAGTAAAAATGCTAAAAATTTAAAATATCTCGAGAACGACTAATCCTTGAGTAATGGGGTTAGTCTCATTCTTTTTATGGTCAGAAATTATGTATAAAAGAAGCATTTAATTAATGCATTTGAACATATGTTGTTCTCTAATTTAGATTTTAATGATTTTTGCAGGCCATTTTGCAAAAAAAAAAAGTTCTGTTTTCTCGAATTGTATCGAAATCTAATCAGCACCTGAATACCCACAAGTGACTTATCTGCCAAATTTTATGAAATTGTGTAAATCATATTTGAGCTAGAGTGGATATATGCAATTTTTGCAGACCATTTCGCAAAAAAGGCGGGTTCTTTTAACCCGAATCGTACCAAAATTATCCTTAATAATCAAAATCGTTACTAATCAGCACCAGTATTACCTACAAGTGACATACCTACCACATTTTATGAAATTTGTTCCAATAGTTTTTCAGTTAGAGTGGATACATACATTGCACGGGCACACACATACACTCACACATACATACACAGACGTCACGCTAAAAATAGGTTTTTCGTAATCCAGAGGTGCGAAAACGTGTAGATCCGTCGAAAATTCGAGCTGCGATTTTCGACATGATTCCAATACTTTCCCTATACAGTGCCATGTATTGCAGGGAAAGAGAAAAGGAAAAAAAAAGATTAGCATTCATTATGCACTCAATTGTGTTATAATTATCTTCTTTATAATTTTATGTAGTTCGTCACATAATAAAATATTTTCAACTTTGTTCCTACTTTAAAATTATAAAGCCCAGAAAATATAGTTATTTAGGTGAGAATATGGATAACGCCGATACGATAAAATATCGATACAATGAGAATCGATATTGACACAGTATTGACACATCACTAAGGAATACATATAGACACTCCATATCCATGCATCACATGAGCATGTCTACCACTACATCCAATTTATAGGAATATTTTTTTATTCCAACCTGGTTTGTTTTGATCTGTTTCGTCTGGGTAATTTGTTTGACATTGAATTATTACAAATCATAATAATGCCGGGATTTTGATCTAATATTTATTTCTCTCAAGTTTCTTAACTATCTAAGTTTATTCAATATACGGCAGCTCATAATCAACATAGGTTCTTAAATTATTTCCTTCAACATCCAAAATTACGTTTATATATTGAATCTCAACAAAACTGATGGATTAATCTGTTTCTTCTTGATTTGGTGTAAGGTATTTTAATGAAGGTCATCGAAGGTCACTCGCTCCCTTTCGACGCATTTAGCGCCATGTTAAAGCGACTGTGTCTGCTTCCACAGAGTGATCGAAAATAGGAGCATCTAATTTTAAATTCATGTAATGTGATGAGAAATTTAAGTAGTAAATAGCATAGCGTTTTTCCAAAGTGACAAAATACTTTATTTTAGAGTAAAATTTTTCTAGCCATTCTTGAGAGAGTAAAATTTATCTAGCCATTCTTAAGACAGTAAAATTTTTCTAGCCATTCTTAAAAGAGTAAAATTTTTCTAGCCATTCTTACGAGAGAAAAAATTTTCTAGCCATTCTTAAGAGACTAAAGTTTTTCTAGCCATTCTTAAGAGAGTAAAATTTTTGTAGCCATTCTTAAGAGAGTAAAATTTTTCTAACCATTCTTAAGAAAGTAAAATTTTTCTAGCCATTCTTAAGAGAGTAAAATTTTTCTAGCCATTCTTAAGAGAGTAAAGTTTTTCTAACCATTCTTAAGAGAGTAAAATTTTTGTAGCCATTCTTAAGAGAGTAAAATTTTTCTAGCCATTCTTAAGAGAGTAACATTTTTCTAGCCATTCTTAAGAGAGCGTCGTTAAAGAGTTTCAGGGAAAGTCATATGCTGCACACATCAATTTCTCTTAAATTTTTAACTATAATAGGCTTATTAATTTCACAGGACAAGATTCGTTATTGTAAAGCCGTGCGCCAAACAAACGCATCAGATTTTTACTCATGTGTACGACTGACTGCCCTAGAAAAATTTAAAACTTATCCACTTTATCCATTACTATACGCACTTTGCAAACAAATTTTCCCATCATAAAACTCTTATTCATCATCCCTCATTATTTTTTTCCCTCTTCTCTATCCTCATAAAAGCATCTCCTCAAACTGTCATCTGCTCTTTTCATCCTTAATCCCCTCATCCTTTCTCACTGTAGGCGGAGCCTTCCGACATACCGAGACGTTCCACGCTTCCTGATTGGCTCTCGGCGTGCCAATGGCCGAGGGTGTCGAGCGGCACTTTTATAACTTGGCCGGAGGGTGTATGGGTGTAATTGCTTCAACATATAGCCCCAGGGTGCATCGTACAGGAACTAGCGGTAAGTGATATCTAACGCATTTAATACACCTGCGATGTGTTATGCACGAGTAGCGAAGCGGGATGTCGGGCAGGAAAAACAACGCACAGGGAAGTTAGGATTTTGAGTATTTTTAAAAATATATTAAAGAAAAATAAAATATTTATTTTAGAATGATTTGCTATCTACATAAATAAAATTAGGAATCTATCTGTGTGCTTGTTTGCTTGCCTGATCACCAAGAAAATACGGCGGCACCGATTTTCACGAAATTTTGTGATGAGCTTTGGAATATCCCACTGCAATTGTTGCTCATCTTTCGAGTTTCTAGGATCAGGGGTTGTTGAGGTATTAATATAAAACGAACTTTCTATAGAAATATCATTATGCAAACGATATTTTTCTGCAAATTGATTTAAAGAAAATGATAATTAATTTAAAGAAAATGACAATAAAATTCAATGTTTTTACATGGCAGGCGATTTTTATTATTTTTTTTTTCGGTTTAAATTATAAAGAAATGGATATAAAAATAAATTTCATAAATGAACAGCATTGAATTTTTAAATGAATTATACCAATTATGGCCTTCCAGTTTAAATATTACGGGAAATTTTAATCTTTTCAATTACTTATATCATCTCTATTACTTTGATAAAGATTTTTCAAATGTGTTATTATATTGTATATTTACTCATATATTGGCTTTTGTCAATTGTTGAAACAAAATAAAAGTAGTACGGATATATATTCTAATACCGTTTTAGGGCTTTCATTTTGATATATTGTTCATATTTTTAAAAAATATGTTTACAAATGAAGATGATGTTTTATTCTTCAATTCTGCCTGTGAAGATAATTTTGAATAGCTAGAACAGGTATTCTTATGCATCGTTTTAAGAGAATTAAATTAAATATTGTAATATAATGTTTTGAATAACAATGTCATTTAGAATACTACAAAAATTTGCACAGATTTTTAATCAGAGGGACATCAGGTATATCTGCTATTACCCATATAAATAAAATTGTAAGTTCTGCTTCTATATCTGTCAGTTTATTATCTCAGAACGGAGGAACTCACCTCTTTAATTGTTGTTAGAATTATTATAAAATTTCTAAAAGAAAGACTATATTAATTGGAAATTTTAAGTTTCTTATCTTATATATTCCGTACAGAGAGAGAACAGGTTGGAAAAGTTTTAACTTCAAAGTAAACTTCCGATACATTCGAGACTTAATTCTCTAATATTCGAGCCGGATTAGTAAATTTGTTACATTCTCAGATGTCAAAGTGGAATAAAAATGGGAAAATTAATCTAAAACAAAATAACGGGCAATAAATGCTTTATTTATTTACCAAAAATGTTTCACAGATTGTGCAGACATTACACTGTACAGAGCGGGTTTATATTTGAGAACCGCAAGGTAGGTCATATCAGCACTGATGCTTCACATTAGGTGAAAAAACATCTAAATTAATTTAAAAATCACTACTCTGTCTCTCACAACACCAAAGTGAATTTAAGCAGGGTATCGAGCTGCATAATATAGAATAACTGAAACGTTTGTTTCATGAAAGTAGAAAAAATCTCAATATTAAACCCAAAATATTAAATAATCAATGTTTATAAGCCTAGTAACTTATACAATATATCCTATCCAAGACATACCCTACATACCCTATCCGAAACAGTTCGATCCCCCTTTTCAGACATCGGCGCCCATGGACGCCAATGCCTGCAAAGAGGGATCGAACTGTTTCGGAGAAGGTGTGTCAAATACCTGTCATTTTAAGAGGTTCTTCGTTTGGGTTTGACGCTGTCCCAGCAGTAAGTAAAAGGTTAAAGGATGCCAATGGGCGCAAAGGGGGATCGAACTGTTTGGGATAGGATATGTCAAATACTTGTCTTTTTGAGAGGTTTTTCAATTGGGATTGACGCTGTTCCACCCGTAAGCAAACGGTTAAATACTACTTAATATATTAAAATACTAAGTAGTATTATAGTAGTACTTAAGTAGTATTATACTTATATAACATACTGCTTAGTGTATAAATACTGTAATTTTAAATACTACTATATTAAATATATATTTTATATATATTAAATACTATAAGTTATTACTTAATATATTAAATACTATAATTTTAAATACTACTATATTAAATATATATAATTTTATATTAAATACTACTTAGTATAAAAAGTACTAAGTTGTACGTATTATAGTAATATTGAAGTAGTATTATATACAACTAAGTAGTATTATAGTAGTATTTAAATAGTGTTTAAGTATTATTATACTTACAATATTTAATATACTACTTAGTATATTAAATACTGCAAGTTTAAATACTACTATATTAAATATATAATTTAAATACTATATATATTAAATACTATAAGTTTCAATACCATAAGTTACTACTTAATATATTCAATAATATATGTTACTTCTTCATATATTTAACAATATAACTTAATATATTAAATACTTGTAAATTAAATACTATTTTATTAAGCGCATATAAAATAACTTAATCTATCTTTCCTTATGCTTGGAATTCGCTTTGCTTCGATAAAGCAAATAAAGCAACTTTAATGGACAGAAATCTGCCTATAAAAAAAACTGAAGTCTATTTCAATAAGTATAACTTCAGCACAGCAGAACAGATTTGAACGTCTTTCGGGGATAGGATAGCTCAGTGGTTAGAGTACGGGAATTGCACTCTGAGGACCCGAGTTCGATTTTCACTACTGTTCACTCCGTCCCCATGTCTACGCGGAGTACTCCCACGTTAAATCCGTGAGACCGGGAGGCCTTCCGAGAGGTTGGTTGCAGGGAAAGGAGGGAACGGTCCCTGTAGATGTCACCTCGACTGGATTACGGTCTAAATTGGGTGGCACTGCACTAAATAGATACCTTACACCTTCGGGTAGGTCGGAGAGTTTGGGTGGAAAGTAAAAAAGAACGGCGTTCGGATTATGCATGACCTGACGAAACATTGGATGCTGAATTACTGGAAGTTTAGTATACGGAGTAATTTTAAATATAATTTTTATTTTTATTTATATACATAATATAATGTAGACGGAAAGTATTGTAACGGGGTCAAAAATTCGAATTCGAGTTTTCGGAAAAGCTCGTTTTGAGCGTCTCGAATCAAACATTTTTAAATGATGTCTATGTTATGTTGTTGAGACCCAGATCGTCCGACTTACCAGAAAGGTGTAAGGTAACTGTTTGGACGTCCTGGAAGAGCCACCCAATTTACACCGAAACCCAGTGGGGGAGGCATCCACAGGGACCGTATCCTCCTTCCCCTACCACCAACTTCTCGGAAGGAGTTGGTGGTAGGGGAAGGAGGACCCACATGTTTAACGTAATCGTATTCCACGTGAACACGGCGGCAGTATTGGCAACAGAAGGGATCGAACCCGGACCTACCGAGTACAATTCCCGCACGCTAGCCACTGGGCTACCGCGCCCTTGATGTCTGTGTGTGTGCATGTTAGTGCATGTGTGTGCATGTTAGAGTATGTGTGTGCATGTTAGAGTATGTGTGTGCATATTAGAGTATGTGTGTGCATGTCAGTGTGCGTGTATGTATGTTGATGTGTGTGTCCCTGAGTCTGTGTATACAACATCGCCAGACGAATCGAACATTTTGAACAAAATCTGGTACGATAATTATAACCGCAGTCAGTACTAGAATCCTATTGATTTTAAACACAATCGATCGCTCGGAAGATTCCTTAATTTTCGAATGAATTTTTAAAAAAAGAAAACATAAAAAAATTAGGACATTCAATAATGTTAAATAAATAATCATTTCATGCCTAATTTTTAATTCTAAAACGAAAGATAGTCATTCCAAGTGAAAAGAGCACAGCGGGTTACTCGACCATTTTATTATTTTTTTTTTATATTCCTACCAGAGTCAGTACCATTCATGTGTATACCAAAATCATTTATAGTTTTTTTTTATTTGCCACCATTTTTGATCTGAGCCTATTTTCACTTGCCGAGGCGAGTTAAAATTCGGGTTTTTTGGGATTCCCGGAAATGACTATAACTCAATAACTGACCAACAATTTTCCCCCTAAAAGTAGATATTCTGAGCTTTCAGAATAGGTATTTAAGTTGCATTTAGTTCTTAGTTTAACAAGCTTAAAATGTACTTAAATTCAGCAAATATAAACGGCAAAATCGCCATTTTCAGGTGCCTATAACTCCAGAAAGACTAAATACCAAGAGCAAATATTTTTCCTCACAAACTAGAGGAAGATGGCTTTTAGCTCAACGAGAAAGCAAAATTCATTTTAAAAAATCCCTTTCTACCCTTCTTTTTAAACACTAAAATTGCTGCAAATTTAAAAATTGCATATTTTAAGGTCAAATATCTTGAAAAGGGGACCTGATGAAAATTTGAAATTTTTTGTGTTATCAACTCTGTTGGTACTCTATAAATGGCATGAATTTCATTTTGCGGCTCAGTGAGAGTTTAGAATAAAGAGGAATCAAAATGCGGCAGAAAAGCCATTCTGGGCCAATTTTTACTTGCCAGGGCATTTTTATTCTGTATCAATAATTGGCTAAACTTAATATATAAGTTTGAAAAATATTTACCAAACAAATGACTTCAAACAAATGACTTCAAAAAATTGAAACTATCAATAATTCCCAGAAACTTTCAAGCAGAAAGTCATAATTGATATAATGGCAAATATATTTAAAACTCATATATTAAGTTTAGCCAGTTGTTGAAACAGAATAACAATGGTACGGATATGTCTTCTAAAACTATTTTAACGCTTTCATTTTGGCATTTGTTAATCCAATTTCATAGCGATTTTATTTTGGTATATATAGATCAAATTTTATTACGTTTTTTGTAAATTTGTTTACAAACAAGACCAGGATGTTTCATTTTTCAGATCTGTCTATGAAGATAATTTTGTATAACGAGAACAGATATCCTAATACTTCTTTCTAGGAAATTTAAATTAAATATTTTATTAGAATGTTTTCATCAAGGATGTCATTTATAAAACTATAGGAATATGCACATAATTGTAAATGTCAAGTTTCTTTATGTTCTGTACAAATAATGGTATACTACTAGTAAATAATGTAATTTATAATAATGTAGGGACACATAAATTTGATTATTATATAGAAAGAGCACTTATGTATATCAAATATAATTTGATTAAAGGCTAGAAAATATCCGAAATTAAGTTTATGTTTTCTTTTTAAAGTAGAAAGTGAAATCTTGCATGCATTATGACCAGTAAAGTACATTTAGTATGTAAAATTTCAAAACATAATATAACTAATTGTTTTTATGGTGTAGAAAACTACATTCGCCCGTAATAATAGTCTAAATGCATAACTTTTTGTATACCTTTCGAGTGCTTTTCTACCAAACTGCGAGTTTTCATAATTATAAGCTCACACTGAACCACAAAATGAAATTCATACCACTTATGGGGTACTAATAAAGTAGATAACACAAAAAAAATTCAGATTTTTATCAGGTCCCCTTTTCAAGATATTTGACCTTAAAATATGCAATTTTTGAATTTTCGGCTACTTTAGTGTTGAAAGAGGGTAGAAAGGGGTTTCTAAGATGGATTTTTTTTCTCGTTGAGTTAAAAGCTATATTCCTCTAGTTTGTAAGGAAAAATATTAGATCTTGGCTTTCTTGAGTTCTTTCTGGAGTTATAGGCACCTGAAAATGGCGATTTTCCGGTTATAATTGCTGAATTTAAGTCAATTTTAAGCTTGTTACACTAAAACACTAAAAACTAAATGCAACTTAAACACCTATTCTGAAAGCTCAAAATATCTGCTTCTAGGAGAAAAAAAGGTTGTTCAGTTATCTTGGATAGTTATATTCGTCATTTCCGCGAACCCTAGAAAACCCGAATTTTGGCCCGCCCCAGGAAGTAAAAATAGACCCAGATCAAAAATGACCGAAAATAAAATAAATAAGAATGGTTTTGATATACACACAAATGGTACTAACTATGGTAAGAACATAAAAAAAATAATAAAATGGTCGAGCAACTTGTTGTGCTCATTTCACGTGAAATAACTTATGACACAAACTTTGGAACGCTATCTTAAATCATTATTGAGATATTGCAAGTTTTATACATAAATGCATCTAAAAAATTACATAAAGATGAACAGCAAAGTATCATCAAATATGTAACGATTGGCGATAAATTTGGCGACTCTGGTGACTCATTTGGCAAAATATCGCCAACGTGACGACTTTTAATGGGCTGCCAAATTAACGAAAATATCACCAAATTTGTAAAAATAACGCTTAAGTTACAAAAATTACGCCAAATTGATGAATTCATTATTAGTGTAATTTAATATATTGATAATACATGAAATTCCGAGCTTACGACTGCTGCATTAATCTATCATTAATCTATCATTAAATTCGTCAAAAGGTTTTATAGAAGAAAAGGAGAATAGGAAATATGATGGTAATAGTAGAATAGAGGTTTTCATGGTCAGAAATACTTTTTAAACCAAATTAACCCAAATTACCCAAATTCTAATTAATTAACCTAATTTTAACCTATAGTTTTACTACCTCCAAAGAAAAATGCTTACACAAACAGTATTTAAAATAAATATACCAAAATAAACAAATTGTTCTATCGAATGTTATTTTTTGCAGTAGATTAGCAAAATATAATTTATAAGTAGTTTTATTATTAAATCGTCAGCAGTATTTTTAATTTTAAAAGAATGACAGATTTAATCCTCTGAAAACGAGATTTTACTTTTCAGATTTAAGTGCCATAAAATTAGATTCGCCAAATAATGCCAACCTAATTTAATTTTTGAACGACCAGCGATTTTGAAAATGATAACGACATGTTTTAAGCAAATATGGTTAAACGTTTGAAATACCGTTTCAGAAATTGATTAATTTAAATTAAAGACATCGGTTTTATGCAAAATATTTAAGATTTTAACTATTTATAATGCTATACACATTGAACTATATTTTTCTTATTAGAGACTTACATTTTTTTCTATACCTCTCTGTTGTCAAATTATATTTACCGCAAATAAAGTATTCTATAAATATATATAAAAATAAAATTGAAACTATATATATGTGTGTGTGCGTGTGTGTTTGTGTGTAGTCTCATCATTACAGAAAACCGACACCGAATGTCATGAAGTCCCACTTAAAATTGAGTACATGTTTCGAGTTTCTAGGACCAGGGATTATCGAGATATTAATGAAAATCGAAACTCTCATATAGTATTATGCAGAAGATATTTTTATCAATAATTTATTCGAAGAAAAATATATCATGTTGCTTAGCAAGGGAGTTAAATTCAATGTATTTAATTGTACAGCAAACGCTTTTATTAAATCTGTTCCAATAAATAATAAAAAATATATATAAATATAAATTTTATCGAAATTGCATTTTAACTGGATTATATCAAAAGTCGTATGGGTATATCTTCTAACACCATTTTAGTGCTGTCATTTTGGCATATATTGAGCTAATTTCATATTTGCTTATAAAGTTGTTTACAAACGGGACCGGAATGTTTTATTCTTCAAATACGCACGTGAAGTGAAGATAATTTTGTACAGCGAATACAAATGTTCTTATTCTAATTAAATATTTAATACAATGTTTTAAATAACACTACAATTTAAAATACTATAAGAATATGCACATAATTGTTAATTTTAATTTTTTTATATTATGTATTCCGTAATAAGAACGGGTATACTGCTAGTAGATTAATAAAAGTAAAATTTTAAACAGACGATATTTATTCATTTACCTTCAAATATGAGTATTAAAGTAAATATCATATTAAGTAAGTTCATTTATTGTTTTTTATCAATTGTATTGTAACAAGATAAAATTTCATTCAGAACGATCTGCAGGTAAAATATTATGCTCACCTCATTTTTTTTTCTTTGTCTTTTTTTACATAAAAGTAAAATAAAAAAAATATAGTAACTCTATTGGAAAAAGAATTCGGAAAACTTTAAACAAAGTGCATATTTTTTACTGTAGAACTCGTTTCTTTACGCGTAGCCTTTAATAAAGGTGAAACAGCTTTACAGGGTGTACAGCAATCAGATTCACGGGAAATGTTTAAAACGCTTCCTTTTCTTGTTTTTGTATTCAGTAAAACATCATAAAAATTCAAAATGCGAAAAATAATTTACGAATGTCAATATTCATATATGGCCATTTTAATCACCTCGAAATTACTGGAAAAAACCCTATTAAAGTGCATTTAGAGACTTTAAAATACCCTCACAAAATGCCATATTACACGAAAGAATTGCTGTTAAAAATACACTTTAATAATTTGCAAAGAAGTAACGTAATTTAATAACAAGAAAGATCAATCATGCATAAAGCATTGATTATGAAACACTTTCCAACCTCAATGCAATTTTATTTAAATATCTCTAAAATGCGATACATTCATCGGTAATATTTTTAAAATTATCGCAATACTACATTAATTTATTATATTTGAAAACTTAAAGCTTCATCGAAAAAAATGAACTTCATTGAAACGATGGCGTTGAAATATTAATTGCCTGGTTTAAACATCTCTAAAATGCGATACATTCCTCAGTAATATATTTAAAATTATCATAATGCTACAATAATTTATTATATTTGAAAACTTCATCGAAAACAAATAAACTTTATTCAAATGACGTCATCGAAATATAAATCGCCTGGCTCTCACTATACAAGCAGCAATTCATTCATAAACTTTTTTCCATTCCTTTCATTCATCACAATACTATAATAATTTATTTTATTTAAAAACTTAAAACCATGGAGGTACAAGTTATTTAAGTCTATGCTTAAAACTTCATCGAAAAAATCGTCTTCTTCTCTGTGTAAAATCAATGAATGTTTCATTCATATCAGCTATATTGCAGACTCCATGAGTTAAATAATTTTGCGTTAAAGAAATGCAGCAATTCTTATATAATTCATTCTACATCTTTTGGTGTTTACATTCTCCATAAGTGAAAATTAGGCTTCGTTGTGGGAATAATCAAAGTTTGGTGATCATTTAAACTCAAATGTATTGTAATTACGTTGTTTCAGTATGTACGTTGTATGTACGTTCTGTGTTTAAGACTTTGCTCAATCTGTCTGTCTGCCCGTTAGCACGATAATTGCCGCAAAAATGTCTTTATCAAAATGAAATTTTAGTACGTTTTTCAGACTGTCTGTGGGACCTATGGGAATATAAATGAATAATATCACCCAATTAGTTTTGGATTGAATCCGGGTTGAAAAAATAAAATTCAATGAACCGTATGGGACCTAATTTTTCAAACATTTTTTAAGCGAATTTAAAATTCACAAATTGTTTCGAAAGTTTTAGGAAATATTCAAATTATTCCTAAAAATATATATTCATTTTTCTTCAAATTTGAGAAATAAAGTAATTATCATATTAAGCAAGTTCACGGTATTTATTGTCTTTTATCAATTGTATAGTAACATGGTAAAATTTCATTCATAACGGTATGCAGATAAAATCATGTTCTGACGATTTCAAATTATTTTATAGAAGTTAAACAAGAAAGATCAATCATGCTTAAAGCATTGATTATGAAACACTTTCCAACTTCAATGCAATTTTATTTAAACAAGTCTAAAATGCAATACATTCCTCGGTAATATTTTGAAACTTATCACAATACTGCATTGATTTATTATATTTGAAAACTTAAACCTTCATCGAATAAAATGAACTTCATTCAAATGACGGCATTGAAATATAAATTGCCTGGTTTAAACATCTCTAAAATGTTATACATTCCTCGGTAATAGTTTTAGAATTATCATAATACTACGATAATTTATTATATTTGAAAACTTCATCGAAAACAACTGAAATAAATTCAAATGACGTCATAGAAAAAATAACACGCCTGGATCTCTCTATAAAAGCAGGATTTCATTCATAACTTTCTCCCATTCATTTCATTCATCACAATACTATAATAATTTATTTTATTTAAAAATTAAGACCATGGAGCTACAATTCATAAACTCTATGCTTAAAACTTCATCGAAAAAAATCGTCCTTCTGTTTATAAAATCAATTAATATTTCATTCATATCAGCCATGCGGACTCCATGGACTGAATTATTTTGTGTTAAAGAAATACAGTAATTCTAATATACAACTCATTCTACATATTTTGCTGTTTACATTTTACATAGGTGAAAAATAGGCTTAGTTGTAGAAATAATCAAATTTGAATGAGAATTTAAACTCAAATATATTGTCATTGTGTTGTTTTAGTATGTAGATGCACAGAATTTAAGCAAAAATAAAGTAGTTTTAGGACGGATACAACACTCAATATGAATTAAAAAGAACTTTAAAAAATCACGATTTTGAAACAAGATGGATGCCATATATCATTTTGAAGTGGGTCATGTGATCGTTTCATATCATGGTCACGTGATCGTTTCATATAAGATGTGTAATTATTATTTTCATTTTTATTTAAAAAACTACTGAATATATTTCGCTGAATTTTTTTTTATATATTTTATGGAACAATTTGACTATTACCTAAAATTTTCGAAGCAATTTGTGAATTTTAAATCCGCTTAAAAAATGTTTGAAAAATTAGGTCCCATAGGGCTCAATGTATTTCATTTTTTCAACCCGGGTTCAATCCAAAACTAATTGGGTGATATTATTCATTTATATTCCCATAGGTCCTACAGACCGTCTGAACAACATACTAAAATTTCATTTTGATTAAGTCATTTTTACGGCAGTTATCGTGCTAACGGACAGACAGACAGACAGACAGACAGAATGAACAAGTCATAAACACTTTTCAACTTTGTTGTAAAGTGTTAATAAAAAAGAAGTGACTTTAGAAAAGAAGTGAACTTTAAATAAAATGGGGTCTTTCTTCCCTGTAGAACTCGTTTCTTTGCACGTAGCGTTTAGTAAAGGTGAAACAGCTTTACAGGGTGTACAACAATCAGATATACCGAAAATGTTTAAAACGTTTCCTTTTCTTGTTTGTGAATTCAGTAAATAATAATAAGAGTTCAAAATGAGAAAAATAAATTATAGATGTAAGTTCATGCATTTTCTTTTGAATCACCTTAACATTGCAGGAAATGGACCTATTAAAGTGTATTTTAGGACTTTAAAAAATCCTCTTAAAATGCCATGTTAAACGAAAAAATTACTGTTAAAAATACACTGTTTTAATTTGCAGAAGTAAAGTAATTTAATAGAAAGGTAAAGTAGTATGATGAGCAAAAAAAAGAAAAAAAAACTCTCGGAAATTGATAGATTTAACATTTTGTAGAATAGCAGAATATGAATTAACCATTTTTATCCATGTATGTTCGTCTTGAATACTGATGTGATGTCGTTCGAACGAATTTACCGATACAAAGAACAGACATTTGATACAATAACTTTAATCGGTAAACTGACTAAGGTTATTTATTTGGAGGACATCGGATCAAGGGAGGGGGGGTTCTATCTCGAAAATATTCTTATATCATATTTAACTCATATTATGTTCCGTCAGTTATTGAAACAAAATAAAAGTAGTACTAGGGTATCTTCTAGTACCATTTTAGCATTTTCAGTTTGGCATACATTAATCTAATTTCATATTTTCTTAATAAATTTGTTTAGAAATGGGATCAGGATGTTTTATTCTTCAAATATGTACCTGAAAATAATTTTGTATAGCGAGAACATCTGAAAAGTATAAGAATATATGTATATGAGATTTAATAAAATACTTAATACAATATTTTAAATAACCATTTAAAATGCTATAAGAATTTGCAAATAATCGTGAATTTTAATTTTCTTTAGATTATATATTCCGTATGAAGAACGGATTAAAAAATACCAAATTATAAGCACGATATTTATTCATCTTCCTCAAATTTGAGTATTAAAGTAAATATATCCTATTAAAGAAGTTCTTGGTATTTATTGTCTTTTATCGGCTATATAGTAAGTAACAAGGTAATATTTCTTTCATAACGGTATGTAAGTATAAACTTCAGGTTCTGTCCTCCTCAAAAAATTTTACGTAGAAGTTAAATAAAAAAAGAAGTGACTCTAGGGGTAAAAGGATCTAAAAAGCTTTAAACAAAATGCATATTACTTTCCTTATATACATAATGTATAAGGAAAGTATTGTAACGGAGTGGAAAATTCGAATTCGAGTTTTCGACGGGAGAGCACGTTTCAAGCATCCCTGATCACGAATCAAAATTTTTTGAGGTGATGTCTATGTGTGTATGTGCATGTGTGTGTGTGTGTGTGTGTGTGTGTGAAAGTATGTGTGTGTGTGTCAGTGAGTCTGTGGAGACGATAACTGACGAACAAATGGACCGATTCGAACGAAATTTGGTACAAAAATCACAATCCGTGAATACTGGAAGCCTATTGTTTTTAAACGTAATCGAATGTTCAGAATCCCCCCCCTAAATTGTCGAGTGAAATTTTGAAAAAATCATCAAAAATCAAAACCTTTAATAAAGTTACACAAATACACATTTCTAATGTAATTTTTCCTTAAAAAACGATTGGTATAAACTTTAGAACGTTAGCATGAAACGTTCTCGAGATATTGCACATTTTTCAAATAAATGTATCAAAAAAATCTCATAAATTAAAAAAAAATATATTAACTGTTGAGAAACATGTTCACTTTTCATATGTAATATCATGCGATAAATTAGGTGACATCATTCTCGTGAATCTAGTTCGTTCCATTCATGAGAAAAAATACTTTAAGTAATAATTTTGTATTCGAACGCCAATAGTTATTTATCTGCTATAAAAATAACTTATTTCTCAGTCCATAACTCTTGGCGAAATTTTGGGGCCAAATTTCGCGGAATGTCGCCAACTTGGCGACTTTTTTAAATGTTGCCAAATTAACTGAAAATTCGCTAAATGGATAAAAATCTAAATCAGTGAAAATGACTACTAATTGACGAAAATTCATTTTCTTGGAAAGAATATAAATAGCTACTATAAGAAAAACCTATTTTTGTATTGTAAAAATAGTAAATTTATTGCATTATATAAGAAAAGTCATGTGCTGCCCACATCAGATTTTTTTTTACTGTAGAATCGTTTCTTTGCACGTAACGTTTAGTAAAGGTAAAACAGCTTTACGGGTGTACAGCAATCAAATATACGGGAAATGTTTAAATTGTTTCCTTTTTCTTGTTTGTAAATTCAGTAAAAAATTATAAAATTTCAAAATGTGAAAAATAATTTATAAATGTCAATATTCATAGAGCCTTTGAATCACCTTGTAATTGCTGGAAAAGGACCTATTAAAGTGCATTTAGGTCTTTAAAAGAACTCTCACAAAATGTCATATTAAAGGAAAAAATTACTTTTGAAAATGCACTTATTTAATTTGCAGAAAGTAAAGTAATATGGTGGGTAAAATAATCAACTTTCGGATTTTGATACATTTAACAGTTCTGATAATAGCGAAATACGAATTAATCATTTTTATTGATGTCTGTGCGTGTAGAACAAATGTTGATACGATATCGTTCGAACGAATTAAGCGATATAAAGGACATTTGTCACTATAATTTTAATCGGTAAACTGACTAAGGTTATTTATGTGGGGGATATCGGATCGGAGGGGGGGGGGGGGTCTTTCCAATTTTCTTGATGTTATTGCAAATCTTGGAAGTAACCTCTTTCTATTTAACAGCATTGTAGCCGAAGTTCTTTTTACAATCTAGAGAAAATGTTAATATATACTTAAAATCAAATATCTCTTGGACCATGCAATGCATTTTGGAAGATGTTTTTTAGGCAATGAATCTAAATTCAAGAAATATTATGATGTAAGTTTTAACGCTCCACAGCAGAGTGAAGAATTAAAAACATGTTAATAAAATGGATCACAAAGTAAAATGCAACAGAAATGAAGTTAAGTAAGTATACTTATGTTTAAAAAATTATTGGACTTCCGAAACATACGTATGCTTACTGATTTTTAGTTGCCCTGTATTTTACGTTATGACCCAGTTTATTATTTATTCGTTGTGCGCAATGTCACATTATTTAAGTAATTAAAAATATTTTGCTTGTTATGACAACTTATTATTTAAGAACGGCTCAATGGATTTAAATACTATTTTCAGTAGTTTGTAGAACTTAATTAGGAGTAGGTTTATGGATAGAAGTATTTCTTTCGGAGTTTGTGCCAATCTTCTATTTTCATCAATAATTTTAGTGTTTTGTTATCCAGTTTATTATTGATTGCGCGCAAAATCACATTATTTATGTAACTTAAAATATTTTTGTCTGTTATGTCCATTTATTACTCAACGGCTCAATAGATTTAAATACTATTTTCTGTAGTTTATTGAAGTTAATTAGGAGTATGTTTATAGAATTCTGAATTTTCGCCAATCTTCAACTTTCATCAAGAATTTTTGTGTTTTGAGCAATTTTGGTGCAATCTTCTGCTGTTTGTTTCATTTTAATTTTTAACTCCCTCGTGTTTTTCATTTAATTATTTTTTTCGGATTTGCAACGCTTATCTTCTTGTATATATTCTGTTGACAGAAAATTCCTCTGTCGTTGCTGTTGTGGCTACTCTTTCACAGGGCCGGCCATACCATTAAGTCAACTAGGCAGCCTCCTAGAGTGCAGTATTGTCATCTAGGGCGTAATACTGATATTTAAGGGGCTATATACCTTTTAAATGTTCAAAACAAAATTTTTTCTAAAGATAAATTGAAATAAAAGGTCTTTTTATCAGAATTTTAAATTAAACCCCAACCAAAAATTCCTATTAGAAGAAAAATTACAATCAAATCAATTAATCTTGTCTTTTCCCAAATAGTAACATTTAAATGGCCGACGTATTTGTTTAAATTTCTAATCGATATCCGCATTGTTTTACGAGGGCCAGTAATTAAGTTTTTAGAATGTGGCAATACCAAAAGAAACAGCTTTCAGTGCAAACGATTTTTTAAAATTTAAACTTTCACATGAACACCGGCTATTAAAGAACACGAAATTCTATAAAATTATTTTTACGGTTCTGAAATTAGTAAGGTAGTGACAAAACATGGGTTTAAGTTGAAGGGATTTTCCAGCTATGATTTATTATGACTTTTGATAAGGGTTGACACAGCAACAGTGTGTCAATCGAATGATTTAGACTTTTGGTAATGAAGGACCCTGTGTTTCTTTTAGGACTTTTTGGCCGGAGGGGGGCAAGTTTTCTATTTGCCGTATTTAAATGTATTAAATGCTGTCATATAAATAGAAACTAGGTTAACATAAAATGACTCCGGGTGGAGGGCGACGAATAATCGTCTCCGGGAGGGCGAAGCCCCCCCCCCCCCGGGAGGTATGCCTGAAAGAAACACTGGAAGCACTATCCAAAGCAACAATTTACAACTGGTTTAAAGCATTCCATTTTGGACATAGGAGTTTTAGTAATGAATTTCATGAAGGTTGACCAAGAACTGCTGTGACGCCAGAAAACATGTTGATGATGTTCAACAAATGATCACTTTAGATCGTCATGTCATATATGATGAAATTGAGGCATCTTTGAACATTTCAAGGACCCAAGTTGTGTTTGTACTAACGGCAGAAAAATATACAACTATAGTCATATATGTAAGAATGCCTCGTTGTATGATGTGGAAGAGTGTAATTGCAAGAACAGTGTATGTAGTAACCCATATCACAAACATATTATTACAGAAAACTTAAATTTTATTGAAGACCAACAACTAAAAAGTATTTTTAAATTGGGAACTAAGTTTCGAGAACAAGAATTTGAGAGTGTATATGATGATTTACATAACGATCTGAATCAATTCATTTACCGTTTAGCTGTGAAATACAGTGTTCCTGTTCAGACATTTGATGAATGGAGATATCATTTAATTAATGGTTTCAAATTGTACTATCAAAAGAGATGCCGAAATACCAAAGTATCCTCCATACCAAGATCAATCAAAAACATCAGAGATAGCTTTGTAATCACTTATACAGATAAAATCGTGGCTAATTACGCATTTACCTGTTGTTGTTGCTTATGACCCCTGTTTCTGCATTAGCACGAATACAGGTCCAGTGACACCACGCATTTACCTGTAAAAAATATTATGTGGAAAATTTACAGAAATGTTACCTTGATCAGGATATGTATACATCGGTATCACATAATAGTAAAACATTGACCAATCGGATCAAACCCTTATACAAAAGAATTGATATTGATCTTATAAATGTTAAGTTCCCTTATTTAGTGCTTATACCAAAGTTGCATATGGAACCAATTAAATTCCGCACTGTCACCGTAGGATGCGGAACTTATTTGACCATTGCTAACTTAAAACTTTTAAATATCCTGAAGCAAGTTATGATTCACCTTCAAAAGCAGGGAACTGTTATTATCAAGAACAGCCATGATGGCATTAAAAGACTTAAATTCTGTGACAAGGAATTGCGATTCCGAAGTTACGATTTTCGCGATCTTTTCAATAATATTGATATTGCTCAACTTTACCTTATATTGAAGAAATTACATGAGTTACATGATTTGAAATAGTACATTATATATCGCAAATATATGGACCTTATCAATCTGGTTTTGAGGGAAAATATACTTTTTGACGGAAAATGCTATTATAAACAGATTAAAGGAATTCCAATGGGAGGAGGTTGCTCATCAATATTGGCTAACATATATCTCACCAAATATGAGCATGGAACACACCTATTATATGAGGTACCATACTTTCGTTATGTTGATGATGTACTGTATGGGTATTATGAAAATGTCCAGTATTGGAATTCGATTTTTACCCCAATGGCTTGGAATTGGTTGAAAATAAACGTGCAGAGGATGGATCGGTGAATTTCTTGGATATCACCATTAAGTACAATACAAGGAATGGAATTTATATGAGTCTACACGACAAAAGAACAAGTTATGGAATAAAAATTAACCATATCATCAATTGGAAAACGAACGTTTCAAGATTTATTTTTAGAAACATACT